>JAJONR010007175.1:0-10602 GCA_029582245.1 Solanum etuberosum
TAGGGTTGGAAGCCCTATCATTTTTGACCCTTGGGGGAGCACTAAAGGAGCCTTGGTTGGAAAACCCTTGTTTGAACTTTTGTCGTCCTTATCCATCAGACTTAGCATTTGAGAAATTCCCCTCACCGGTCCTTGGTCTTTTCACTTCCCTATTCTTGTCCTAGTGTTTATCATCTTCCATTTTTTGAGCATACATCATAAGACGTGAGATATCCATATTATCATGGACCATTACCGAATGACATTCTTTTCTTACCAATCGGGACACACCCGTCAAATACCTACGCATCATGTCCCTAGAATCCGCCACCAACGCTGGAGTATACTTGGATAATTGAGTAAACTTTAGAGATTACTCTTTAACACTTGTTAGTATGTTTTCAAGGTTTTTATGCATGGCTATCATACTTAGTGCATTTTTGTACTAACTCATATTTTCTACATTTTCCACAAAGTGTAGGGTCCGGTTCTTGAGGCGTTCTTCATTGGTCAAAGCTTGGATCGACTACTTTCCTAGCTTGTGGTGAGTCTTCATGATTTGAGGACGGATGAGTCATTTGTATTTCCTTTTTAGCCTTTCATTTTCGGACTATGTTGTAAGGGTTGTGTCCCTATTTTGATTCAAGGATTGTAATAGATGGCTAATTGAGACAAGTCTAGACTTACGCTTTGCTTTTGTGAAACATTTCTTAAGACTATGAAATGTGTTTTACTCTTTATTGTTCTATGCTTATGTTATGATATGCTAAGTGGCTTACATGGTGCCTTTAGGGGTTCTATGTGCCTTGTTACATCTTGGGAGTACCCTGGGTCGTGACACTACATCAAAGACAATGTCAACAATTTCCACTGCAAGTATTAAGTACACATTTTTTTGATGCTTTGCTATTAAAAATCCTTCATTAATATCAGAGTAATGATTAATTGATCCCTTTATTCGATGCTTCCATGTAAATTCATTGTGTTATTAAAAAGAAATCTACTGTGACTAATTTTTTCTTGAAAATTGGTGAAAAGAAAAAGTTGGAAGATGTTAGGATTTTTTTAAAGCCTTTTTTGAATGTAGATTAATTATATTTTAAATAGGATTTTGTGTCCAATATGATTCTTCTTCTGTTTGTTGTGATCAGGAAAATTAGTTGTACAATATTTTAGTTCAAAACATTTATATCATGATCTACTCGTTCGTAGATTTCCGTAAATATATTATAATAAAAAAATAGATTTAAAACAAGTGAGATATGATTTTTTGAAAGTTGGTTGTTTATGGACTTTTTTTTCGAAAAAACTGTTTCTGTTGGTTGCGGCCTGAAAATTGGTTATACAATATTTTCATTCGAAACTTAATATTTCATGATCTACTCGTTCGTGGATTTCCATAAATTTATTATAATAGAAAAACAGATTTAAAATGAGTGAGATGTGATTTTTTGAAAGTTGACTGTTTTTGGACTATTTTTTCAGAAAAACTACTTCTGTTGGTTGCGATCTGAAAATTGGTTGTACAATATTTTAGTTCGAAACTTAATTTTTCATGATCTACTCATTCAAAGCTTTCCGTTAATATATTATTATAGAAAATGGATTCAAAACGAGTGATGAATTTTTAAAATTGGGCTATAAAAATTATTTTTTATTGAGAGAGAGTTTTGTGTCCTTATAGGATTACTCTTTCTGGAAAAGGAATTTATGTCCTTTTAGGATTATTTTTTAATAATATATGTGTGTGTATATATATATATATATATATATATTATATTTTTCAAATATTGGTCTTGTGAATTCGTTAAGTCTGTATGTTCCTTAAACAGTATTTTTGTGTCTTCTACAAATGAAAGTGGCATATGTTGTCACATTTAATGGTTCAACTATTCTTATTGGTTTCTTGTTCATATTTCAGACATGGCTGAACAGGAACAAACTCAAATTATTCCAAGTGGGAGTTTTCGAAGCCGAGCAAAAGGACAATGTAGAAGAGCACGTCACCGTAAGACATGTTTCTGAGGGCGAGAAATCATAGGTATTGGTGTCCCGAGGGAGACATAGAATCTGTTAAGGAATCAAAGGGTCATTCGAAGGAAAAAAAGATAAAGATCTGAAAGAGTTATCTTTGAAGATGGATCCTCTTGACTCTTTATTAGACTTCCTCAAATCATTTGTCACGAAATTTGATGAGGTTTATGAAAGTGTCATTCAAGCTGAGGAGTGAGATGCATACAACGTTTTGTATCATTTTCTTTACCAGAATACTGGAAGATTGAACTGAATGAAGCTTATTTCGAAATTAGGGATAATGAACCATTATGGAAGTATGTGGTGAATATAAGTTAAATGGGTAAAACTGCACAACATAAACACACTTTAGTATTGAATTTTGTTGTTTATTCTTTACAAATTATGTGATGAACATCTTAGATTATGTTTTAATATGAATATTTGAGGTTTATCCTCTTTTATAGATTAGTGGATTGTTATTCTATTGTGCATTATCATATGGTGTTTGATTATTAGACATATAAATCTTTGTGATTATGGTCTAAAATATATTAGTATACACATTAAAATATTAGTTTCAAATTTTCGTTAAATATTTAGTTCGTAGATGATGATTGGATACTTACGTTTCTTTTCATTTTTACATTAAATATGAAATCTTTATGAGAATGATTTGCTTGGATGTGTATGTCACATGCATAATTGATTAAAAGTTCTTGCCTTATTATATCTCGAAATAGACATAGAATCAAAAAGTATCATTGCTGACTTAAACAAAGGTGAAAATCTTAACAGTGACAATTAAAACATCTGGAGTCGTAAAATATGGTATGCACTAGAAGAGAAAAATGTTTTGAAAGGTATAAATCATGTTTTGAATCAATCAGAAGAGGGTAATTCTGCACAACAAAAAAGGGATCTTGAAGCTTACAAAGTTTGGAAAAAAGCTAATTCCACTGCACGTAAAATAATAGTTAGTTCTGTGATTGATAACCTTATACATGAATGTGAGGAATTTCCTACTACTCATGCTATGTGGGCACATCTTCGAGGAATGTATCGGGGTACGTCTGTAACCCACCTCCGACAGTTGATTATCAAATTTGATATTTATAAAAAGCGTCATGATCAAAATATTCAACAACACCTTAGGGTAATGTCAAACATGATAGCTCAACTCAAGAGTTTTGGCCATGTTCTTTCAGATGAGCAACAAGTTCAGGCAGTGATCTGATATCTTCCCAATAATTGGAAACATTTGAAGGTTAATTTGACTCATAATGATAACATCAAAAAAAATTCTGATGTTGCTCGCCATGTTGAACTTGAAAATAAGCGGCTTGGTGCTGATAAAGCTTCTTCTAATGCCTTTGTGTCAGAGTCAAGTGGTACAAAAACTTCAGGCTTCAAGTGCAAGAAAAATTGGAAAAGAAATGGGAAAGACAAAGAGACCGGAGAAAAACCCTCTAAGAAAAAGAAGAAGCCAAATTCCAAGAATGTAAAATGGTTTTTCAAGAAGAGAGATAAGAGTAAAATGAAGTGCTACAATTGCCAAGTGTTGGGGTACTTTACTCATGAATGTATCGAGCCGAAAAAGGTAGCATTTCCAAACGCATCTCTAAGTGCTACATATGTTTTTAGTAATTCCTTATTAGCTGAATATTATCCTATGTGGATTGTAGACTCAGGATCCACCGACCACGTGAGTCGAGAAGCATTTGTGGAGTTTAGTTGAGTTTCATCTAAATCAAGGTGGATCTACGTTGGAAAAAAATGCGAAATTGGAAGTCAAAGGAATAGGCACTTGCAAATTGGACTTGCGTGGTGACCATTCTTTGATGTTGCATGACGTCCTATATGCTTCGGAGATTCGATGAAACTTAGCATATATGTCTGTTATTTTAGACGATGTTTTAAATTTGTTTTTAGTCGTAAAGGTGTTAGAATAACTCTAGATAATATTTTATATGATTTTGGACTCCGTTATGACCGTTTTGTCATTTTTTATTGTAATCCTTCAATTTATGACTATAATGTTAACCGTTGTCTAATGACATGTTATTCAAGTGACAATGATATTGATATTATTACATGGCATGCAAGATTAGATCACATAGGGTAAGATCGAATGATAGTTGGCAAAAGAAGAACATTTAGGTTCTTTTACCAAAATTGATATGCCAACTTGTAAAAATTGTCTTGCCGGAATGATTACGCGTAAACCATTTGGGAAAGCTAAGAGAGTTGAGTTCCTACTTCAATTAATTCATTCTGATATTTATAGTCCAATGAATGTAAGGGCAAGGTCTGATGCTCTATACTTCATTACATCTATTGATGATTTCACGCATTTTAGTTTTGTCTATTTGATTTCTCATAAATCTGAAGCACTTGAGTGATTTAGAAAATATATGAATGAAGTTGAGAATCAATTAGATAAAAGCATAAAGGCTTTAAGAACCGATAGAGGGCGTGAATATTTTTCAAAACAATTTGAAGAATTATGTACTCAAAAGGGTATTATAGACGGTTAACTACTCTTTATACACCTCAACAAAATGGTGAAGCTGAAAGAAGGAATAAAACATTATTGGACATGACTAGGTCAATGATAGCGCAAGCAAATTTGTCTATCTCTTTCTAGGGAGATGGTCTTTTGACTGCGGCCTATATATTGAATAAAGCGCCCCCCTAAATCAGTATCTTGAACTCCTTATGAACTTTGGATTGGTCATAAAACAAACCTAAACAATCTACAACCTTGGGTTTGTGCTGCATATATTAAAGATCATTTTGGTGAGTTTGTTAAATTATGTCCGAAAGAAAAGAAATATATTTTTATAAGATACCCAAAACACTCCAAAGGGTATGTATTCATTGGTAAATTGGAGGATGGAAGTATTACTAAAATTGTATCACGAGATGTCAGATTTTTGGAAAATAATTTTCCCAAAAAGAATGAAATAGATGAAGGTAAGCTCCTATACGAAATGTTGAATTCAGAAGATCAAGTAATATTTTCAGGCATACTTGATAACTCAATGGATCAAGAAATGATTTCTGGTCCAAGTAGGAGTTATGAATCCAAAATCTTATATTTGAACTTCAATTACGTAAGAGTACAAGAAAATGAGTACCTAAACGATCTTATGAGATTGAGGATTATGTTTTCTTGGTATCTTCTACAGAATTGGATGAATCTACTTCTGTAATTGAGGTCTTATCGAGCCCTAAAAAAGATGAATGGTTAAAGCGATGAAAGAAGAATTAGAGTCCATAAGAACCAACAAAGTCTGGGATCTAGCTGATCTTCCTAAAGAAAGTAAAGCTATTAGGAATACATGGATTGTCAAAGTTAAACGCAAAGCGAATGGGCCAATAGAAAGACACAAAGCACGATTGATGGAAAAAGATTTTACTCAAGAAGTTGGAATGGACTATGAGGAAACTGTTTCACCAGTTGTGAAGTTTACCTCCATACGATTATTTTTAGCTATTGTTGAACGTTTAGATCTAGAATTACATCAAATGGAAGTGAAGACCACGTTTCTCAATGGAAAATTAAACGAGGAAATCTGATGGAACAACCAGTAAGTTTCGTTGTTAAAGGCTAAGAAAAGAAAGTTTGTAAATTGAAAAGATCAATTTATGGCCTAAAGCAATCTTTACGGTAGTGGTACCTGAGATTTCATAAGGAAGTGATGTCACTTGATTTCACCATGATCGATGAAGACCATTGCATCTATGTGAAAAAGTCCAATGAAAAGTTTATAATTCTTTCTCTTTACGTAGATGATATTTTATTAGCTGAAAATAGTTTTGAGTATCTGAAAATTGTCAAGTCATGTCTTTCAAAACTATTTGATATGAAAGATATGGGTGAAGCGGATTATATATTGGGTGTTAAGATCCAAAGAGATTGTTCCGAGAAATTTTTGAGTTTATCTCAAAAAACTTACATAAAGAAAATATTGAAACGCTTTTGCATAAATCGTTGCAAATCCATGGATACTCCTGTAGCAAGGGGTGAAACCTTAAGCCTTGAAATGTGTCCAAAGACTGAAAAAGAAAAGGAAGACATGTCCCGAGTTCCGTATTCTAATGCTGTTGGGAGTTTGATGTATGCTATGATGTGTACTCGCCCAGACATTTGTTATGTCGTAAGTCTG
This sequence comes from Solanum etuberosum, assembly GCA_029582245.1. NCBI lineage: Eukaryota > Viridiplantae > Streptophyta > Magnoliopsida > Solanales > Solanaceae > Solanum > Solanum etuberosum. Next base: position 6,165 of record JAJONR010007175.1, read on the forward strand.
GTTAGCAGGTATCAATCCAATCCTAGAAGAGATCATTGGAAAGTAGTAAAAAGAATATTCTGATACTTGAAGGGATCTACAGATCATTCTCTATGTTATAGTGGATCTGATTTATTCATTAAAGGTTATGCAGATGTTGATTAGGCTGGTGACCGGAATGATAGAAAATCAACATTTGGTTATGCTTTCTTACTAAACGGTGGTACTATTTCATGGAAAAGTAAAAAAAAAACTTGCACAGCTCTTTCAACTGTGGAATCTGAATTCGTGACTTATGTGTCTGCAATACAAGAAGTTGTTTGGTTAAAGAGATTCTCTGAGCATTTGAGTATTGCAAAGAATTCTAAGGATACCACGATACTATATTGTGATAGTCAAGCAGCTATCGCATACACGAAGGTATCTAAATATCACAGCAAAACCAAACACAATGACATCAAGTATAACTTTGTGAGAAATGTAGAACCTAATAGAGAAATAACTTTACAATATATTTCTACACGTGAAATGATAGCTGATCCTTTTACAGAGGCCATCTCTAGAGACTTGTTTGAAAAACATGTTAAGGCTCTAGGTTTGTGTAGGATTTGATGATATTTCAGTATTGTAAAATAACTTGGTTGTTATAATATTCTCTTTTATACGATACTATTTAATTTATGTTCATGTATAGTATGCATGTGATATTCTGTAAGAAATAAAATGTGTCGAACAAGTCGCGAGATTGACTTTTTCACACGAGCAATCACCCCTTACATCGAGGAACGTGAAGAGATGAGTTGCACCACCATATTATGACTTGTTTTATGAACCAAACAGTGTATCTCTAAGAAATTGAGTTTAAGGATCACTGAAGAGAGAAACTAGGGTTAAACATTTGGAGGTGTTTAGACCAAGGTCTGTATAATGTTGGATAATCGAAAGAATGAGACACATACGTCAGTATAAGGTGAGAACATCGTAGCACGTGTTTCATACCACGTGTGTCAAGCGATCAATAGGTAAGTGAAAGAATGGTCCCTGCTTCTTCATTGTGTGAGACCTTGAAAAGTTAAAATGACTTTTCAATAAAATATTCTTTGACCTTTTGTTGTTTCTTGAAGTTTCAATCAATGTTGCTACTTTAGCATGTTACTAATAGTCATGAATGGTTCGGCAATGCAGTGCATGTTTAGGAAAGTAGTTGAGTTGGAATATATAGATTCGAGTAGAAAGGAAAGATGATTAATTGAATAAAAAACTTGTATACACAAGCCAGTCATAACACTAATCATATTGGTATTGAGTGTAATTGTGTGTATAAAATTAAACATAAACTCGAGTTAACCTCTTTAAGAGGATGAGGGAACGAATAAGTAACTATTGAAGTAGTGAGTGTAGTTTGGGGTATTGTGAGTAATAGTGTCCTTAAAATTGAAGTGAAGTCTTTCCACATGGGATTGAATTCCTATGTAGGGTTTGTAAAATCTTAAAGGTAAACTCTTGATGCTCACATATCGCACGAACTATTTGTCATATAAATTGTGTGTCTGATTGATGTTGTGTTGGCTTGGGTCTTGTCCACCCTGTGCGAAGTGGGAGATGTAAGTTTAGGGTCATGGATCGCCCATGTAGACCGGCCCAACCCAATTTGGTTTTGCCCAACCCAATCTGATTTAATTAATTAATTAAATGAATAATTCTTTTGAAAACATAAAAGGGAACAGTTACAAAGTAACTACTTAACATCTCCTTAAAAGACTTCTAGTGGGAGTGTCTTTTTTTTTAAAACGGGGAAAACATGGAGAACTTGAGAAAAGCAAAAAACAAAAGATCAGTAAAGAAACAGAAATAAAAGTTTTTTACACAAATCACTCTACACACTAAGAAGACTCTTAGTTTGTGAATTGCACTACATTTCTTCAGAGAGACGGAGTCGATCTTGTGGTTGTTCGAAATTGGAACGAATCTACATCAAAAGCATTGCCAATAATTTTTTATGCAAGTGTTAAGGTACACATTTTGTTGTTGCTTTGCTATTAAAAATCCTTCAAAACGTAACACAAATTTATCCTACAAAAGATTCCATCAGAACTCTAGATAGAAATTTAGCTACTCATAAAATATTTTGAAAACACAATACAAGAATTCATAACTAAGAATGAAAAATAGGAAGATAAAAAGAAAAACTCGTTATAAAATCTTTCACTTTATTTCACAATAGCTCCTCACTCTTTTCTTTGGTTGAATTCCTTCTTAGGTTAAAAAATTATCTTTTAAAACTCGTTTATGAACTATTTATAGGTACAAAAAAGTATCAAATAAAATAATTGAATCTAAAATAAGTTAGTATAAAAAAATCAAAAACGATTTAACCTGGCACGACGTAGCCCCCTCAACCTATCACGTCTCTTACGACAATAATTCCAGTAGATTCAATTCTTGCTTGCTCTGTTAAAAATTTCTTTTTTCAATTATGTATGATAATTATTTGCCCCTCTAAGATCGTTAATTTTCTCCTTACAACTCATTCGATAATTTTCAATTCAAGCACGTCAGTATTTTTCTTCTAATTTATATGTGAGTACTACGTTCTTGAATTTCAAGCTCAATCTAAATCATTTACTTAGACTTTTACTCAGACTCCAAAGTTTCATAATATCAATTTCATCTCGAAACACATTTGTTAGCTCTAGAACACTTCCTACACAATAAAACACGCGTAATGAGCATAGAATATTTTAATACTTACTCAAACAATAATAAAAATTGCTAAAATGTGAAACAAATAAAAGCTAAAATATATGTATTTTTCCCCTAACATCAAGCACAATTGTCATATCATGCGATCAGATTTTCTTCTAAATTTTATTTCAAGATCGAGTTTGTGGTAGATTCAACTGGTTTATGTGGATGGATTTAAGAGATCGTGTTAATGAATTGGGAATCGAGTTATTGAGTCAAATCAATTACAAGGTATGAAAGACATGTATGAAATCATACCTTGTAGGAAAAGATTTGTGGGATGTTGTTAATGGGAGTAACACAAATACTCGTGACTGTGGATCAAAAAATAGTAGTGCACACAAGAAGTGAAGCAGATTAATGCAAAATCGGAGTTCCCCCTGAAGAGGTCAATCTTTTTCAATTTATTTGATTATATTATAAGGTGTAAATAAGCTTATAAAATATGGAGGACGTTCGAACTTGTTTAACAAGAAGAATGAAGCTCGACTACAGATTTTGAAGAATGAATTGGCCAACACCATTCAAGAAAATCTTTTTGTTACCGAATACATTTTGAAGATTAAGAACTTATGTTCTGAGGTATTTTAATTGAATTCGCATTAGGTTATTTCTGAAGCACAAAGGAGAAGAATTGTCATTCGTGGTTTAAAATCTGAATATATTCTATTTATGATGTAGATTTATGAATGTGCTCAACAACCATTCTTGGATGGTGTGTTTGCCAAAAAGGTGAGAAAAAATTTATTGTACCTGACAAGAGAAACTTTAAAGTAAAAACAAGAGATATATCACACTTTCGATCATTAGATAGGTCAAACTCTCCTAGAAAGAAGTAAGAGTCTTCTAATAATTATAGTAACAAGCCTCTCAAATGTTATCATTGTGATAGAATATGACACACAAAAAGATGTTTCCAAACCAAGGAAAGCATTATGGCTTAAACTAAGAAAACTGTTAAAGAAGAAGAAGACTTGGAAAGTGCTTAGTAGCTGAGACTAGAGTTATAGATGCTATGGCTTTCATAATTTTTTTTAATAGATATTGGATCGTAGATTCAAGATATAACGCAATTGATCACATGGAGAAGGAAGGCACTAGTGTTTCAACAAAAAGCAATTTTTTTATGAAGATGTTCAGACTTGTGACATGGTAACTACTATCCAGGAAACCAAATGTCATTGTAACACCCCAGAAAAATTTTGAACTAAGACTCGAACCATTATTCGTAGTGAGTAGGATTTTATCGAGAAATTTAAAATTTTCTGAAGTGTTAAGGTCACTAGATGTTGCACCTTGAGTTCCAAAAAGAACTAAATTGGAAATAGCAAAATCTGAAATTTTACAAGTTATACTTAAGTTATGAGTTTTGGATCAACTTCAAATGACCATAACTCTCAGTACAGGATGAGTTAGGTGGGATACAATATAGCTAATGAAAGGTCTTTGAATTATCTTTCCAACGCCCCAAGTTTGCTAAGTTTCGAGGTCGGATGAGTGAGTTATGTCCTTTTGAAGTCAGGCTATCCAGTTAAGGAAAGTTACCCGAAAATAGTAAGGGGTACCTTGGTCTTTTCCATACCAAATCAGATTTAATTCATTTTTAGTAAGATTTTAAGGGTATAATCCTATTAGGTTCAGTTTTATAATCCTAATATACGCCTAGGGCTTTAGTTGAGAGTTCAAGAAGAGAAAAGAAGAGAAAAGAGGAGAG
>JAJONR010007176.1:0-17967 GCA_029582245.1 Solanum etuberosum
CCTATTTTATGGCGAGTTGAATATATTATTTTTATTCAGTTTTTAAGCTTTTGTATGCTTGAGTTAGTCTTCCGCTTGTAGTCAGCCAGGATGAGGGTTCGCTTGGGGACCAGCAATGGTTCTCGAGTGCCAGCCACGTCCAGGGTGACACGGAATTTTTTTGGTTTATCTCTTAAATTAAAAAGACCATCCCAATTGTTCGGGACAATTATACACTTAAATAAAAGTCCACAGTTTTATTGAAAAAATAACATAAATCGGTTTGATTCGGTTAGGTTCGGTCAGTTTTTCATATTCTTTTGACACGCCTACTCTCCATCATGGGTGTAAAAAGTGTTCCACAAATAAATATTATTAGGATAATTACACAAGGGTAATAATTATTACTCACACATCAAAAATAATGTTTAGCGGTAATTAATTAACGATAATATCTTAATTGTCGCTAAATATATATTTTTAGCGGTAATTACAAGTAACAATCACATTTTAACACCTTTTTTTTTAAAATGCCGCTAAATTCTATAGCGACATTGGATCAATGGTAATTAACTAATGTTGGTAAAAGTTTTAGCACTCTTTGTTAATGTGTCTATTTATTGCCACTAAAAGTTATTTTTATCGTAGTGATTGAAGCTCTTAACCCACATTCACCTCCCACCATCATATGTGGATGTAATGATTTTTGTAGTATTATTTGTCTCAACGCTAGACAGGAAAAATAGAAGATTTCAAATTGCTAAATAGAAAATTAAAAAAGATCAAGCTATGAACAATACTCTTTTCAACAATAAATAAACTAAAACGCTAAAAAATCCTATATCTAAATTGAGGCTTACTCATTAAAGTGTGATCGTAGATCCGGTATTTGAATTAGTGAAGATGCAACATGTAACTAGAGAGGAAGAAGCTTAGAGGTTTCAATAAACATATAGTTCAATGTTTATGCTTAATAATTAGAAGCTCATATAATATGTTAGCCATTAAGAGAAAGGGATTAGACAAGAAATGAATAAATCTAACTAGCAGCCCGATTGACAATAATAATTTTTTTTTTGTTTGTTTTTGCTTAGAAAAATTACAAAGAAAAAAATAAATAAAATTGGAAATTATAATTAATTAGAAGAGCCACTACAGAATATCTCTAATAATAGCATTGCTCTGAGCAGCCTCTCATCCTCTTTTGTTATTTGATCCAATCACCACCTTTAATTCTCCATTCTAATAATTGCTCTTTCTTTCATCATAATAATTGTACCTATTCCACAGCCAAACAAACTGTTTTTTTTTTGTAATATCAGTTTCCAATTTTATATATTTAAACAACCACTATATACCTAGCTAATTATTAGTATTAATTTATTCAAACAAAATTACTGAGAAATGATCAATAAAAAATGAAGAGAATCTCTAGCATTCTCACATGGTCATGTTCCAAGTGATTGTATATCATGTGACTCCCTTGATCCTTTTTAATCATCAACATAGTAAAAGTAATTTATTGAAATATTTTTCACACTTCATACTAATTATTTCTACTAATTGTAGCATTACTTTTAATTTGATTGTTTTACTCTTTCTTTTAATCTTTTTGAAAATTAAAATGTCTCCTTCTTTTATTCAACGTATCTTTGATTTAAGACCACAAGATTCAAAAAAAATTTCCCCTTAAATTTCATATCAAGTTCAAATCAAATAAATAAATTAAAATAAAGAAATAATCGTTATTCATGAACTTCGAGAATCATCTGAATAATTAAATTGAAAGTAATAAAATATCTTCACCACTTACGAAAATGAATAGGAAAAAATAATGTCTAGGTAAAAATGAAAATGAATAGGAAAAAAATAATGTCTAGGTAAAAATGAAAATCTCTAGTCTATACTCTATTGTAATGTAATGAAGAATTTTTTTACTTTTTCTACCTTTGTTGACCTATGGATATGATGAAAAGATTTATGCCACTCTGTAGTAGATTTTGATGTTGAATATATTCTCCTAACACCACGTGGATGTGCGTTGGAATAAGGATCCAGGCCATTAAGAAATTAATATTATAACCCCATGTGAGACCTACGTGAGAGCATCATTTATTCTTCATTATATTAATTAATAATACTCCTTTTATTTCATATTAGATGAAGATAATCAATATGACATTTTGAATGTGAACATTTTCCTATACTCTATATATATATGATGTCACCGTGTTAAATAGAAAGTGTTGATCGATCTAATATGGAACGGAGGGAGTACCTGCAGTACGAGGAATTGATGTGGGCTTTGACATAAGGGCCGGAAGTGCAGATATTGGGCCAGCAGGTGTTGGAGAGTAGATATGGGCTGGAAGGCCCATTGTCTGTGACTGATGATGAAAGTGATAGTATGGGTACATTGGCATCAGTGCCTGACTTGGATACACTTGAGAAAAATGCCCATTCATGTAGCCCCCACCATTGTAGCTTACTTTCTGTGCACCAAAATTTAATACTTCAATTTTCCGAAGTCGGAATTTCAATGCAGGACTCTGAACAACGAATGAAAAAAAAAAAAAACTTACATGATTGTAGTTCATGTCTGTGGCAATATAAGCTGGAGAATACCTGCAAATATACCAACAGTCGATATAATTATGTCTCTACTTTTCAAATTTATAAGATAGGAAATTCCTTAAAACAATTTGATCATGGTTGCCATCTTTGTTGTGTCAACTATGTAAAATAAATATTGGGACATATCTTACTTCTTTTTAGAATATTTCAAGCAGTACTCCGTCATTTTTTATTTAGGAAAAAAGATTTGATATATTCATTCACAAATATATTTTTCGTTATAAAAGTGACATACCCTTTTTCATCTAAGAGAAAAAGAAAAAGGATTTATCATTTTACCTTGGGTAGTCAAAAAATCATTAATTATTATAAGTTAGTACTTTCTTTATGTCCGTGCTAATTTAGACCGTGGTACGCCAAATCTTACCGCTTAAAGGAAAAAGGAGGGAGTCTTGTTAGTAAGAATAAGGTCTCATTTATTTGCACTTATTGGAGGTCTGAATCTGAATGATTCAGACATTAAATTAGATGAGAAACTAATTAAACTAGAATAATATGGAGATCCAAATCAAAATGAAAAGATTAGAGAGTAATTAGGGTTTAATTAATTATATATTTACCCATAGAAAGGAAGAGGCTGATGATGGTGAAAGGGTGAAGCCGGAGCTGCAGCTTGGGGTGCCGCAGCAGGATAGTACCACTGCACGTGACTTGCAGGTGATGCTGAATTAGCCCTTGGTCCTACCACATTAGGTCCTTCAACATTTTTCAATAAATATAAAATAGAAATTAGACTTCACATAATCATGATCAATTCATAATACTATAGTTTCATCTTATAAGTTCCCTTAACCATGGTAATTTGATGTAAACATTGAGTCTCAATAAATTCAGTTTTACGATTCATTATTTAACATGATAAATTATAGAAAGAGAGAAGTACTGAAAACATTTTAAACTTGAGTACATTATCAGTTTTATTCCCGAATTATTGGCAGCCTTACAAACACCTCTTTACTTGACTAATTGAACTTAAATACGCCTTGATCTTGCAACATGAGTAATATTCAACCTTAAATTCTCGTCAAATTTACGGACACTTCTCTCAACTTTTTATTAAGAGTCTCATGCTCTTACAAGAGTTTGAGACTACTTGCTAAGTCATATGGCAGATCGAGAATTTATCGGAATCTAGTTAGTGTAGTAGAGAAGTATTTTTAAGGCGGTCAGTAATTCAAGATAAAACTAATAATTTGCGCCAAGAAAAAAAATGTTTTCAATACTTATCTCATAAAAATTGAATGCATATAATAAAATTTTCCATAAGAGGTACCTTGTTGAGGAGGAGGAAGAGGAGGAGGGGGAGTGATAGAGGGAGAGGGGCGGGAACGACGGGCGCCGAGGGACGCGAGATTACAGTTGGCTCGGCGCCCGTTGATAATGGGAGCGGCATCCTCGCATGCTTTTTTGGCTGATTCTGCGTCCTTAAAGGTCACCTATCCAAAAGAGGCGAAAAAAGATTCGAGTCATTTTACATTAGAAGTAGTACACGTTAGTTTGTCATACACTAATCTTGTAAAAAAATTGTGATAGAGATTATTGTATACAATTTAAATAAGACAAGGAGAATTGATAACATACAAAGCCATAGCCTTTGGATCTTCCGGTGAGCTTATCGGAGATGATGACAGCTTCCAAGATGTCACCATACTTGTCAAAGTGCTCTTTCATGGCTTCCTTAGGAGTTTCCCATGCCAACCCTCCTACAAACACCTTTGTAAGCGTCGTATCCCCCAAGTTGTTGTTGTTGTTGTGGTTAATATTGCTCATCGTCATGTAGAGAGAGAGAGCACTAATGAATGAAGTTTAATTAGTCTTCAAGGATAGAAAATAGGGGACTTGAAAAAAACAACTTCTTCAAGGCTATATAAACTTGAGAAACAAGATGGGGAGGAGGAGGGAGGAGGGGGGAGTTAAGGGGGGGGGGGGGATCGGGAGATTGATGGAATATTCATCATATAATATACATACTATATGCACACTATACATTATACATTAATAATATAAAAGGATTTTTTATACTATTAATTAATAGCCTAAAAATATATATTCACAAGTAACTAACTTCCCATAAAAAAAAAACTAAGGAATAATAATCTAAAACATAAGGAACACTAATTTAAGTTTGACCAGAAATTTGCTTATAGAATCTTAAAAAAAATTGAAATGAAATTTATATATTTATAAATATAAGTCACAATAATTGACGATTCAAAATATTTATGGTCGAAGATAAATTTGTTTGAATTTCGAAATTCGAAAAGTACCACATAAATTGAGACATAGAACTTAGTTGTATATAGTGCACTGTTGTGTGTGGGTGGGGTGGGGTAGGGTAGGGTGGGGATGGGGGGTGGGTGGGGTGGAGAATAAGAAAATGGAGAAAAGCAGGAGGACAGAAAAGCATACAGTTGGACGATGGGTTGAGGCCATCAACGTGGTCTCCTTTTCTTCATCATCTTCTATCTGGCATTGTGTAATAACTAACATGCTACTCTTCATTAAACTTTACTTACCATATTAAAAGCCCTATCTCTGTATGTTGTGCTGTAATATTTCCTTTCCAAACTTGGAGGCATAACAATTTAAGTTTATGGTCCACGCGTTATTCCTTTCCTTTAACCAATTTAAGAATTTTTATGTATTTGGCTCAAACTTCTAATGCATTTTTGGCTAGAAAGGGCAAAGGGGTAAATATACTCCTTCACTTTGCGATTTAGAACATATGAATTTTTCATTAAAAAAGTGGTGCATATATATCCTTATCGTTTAATGAATGGTGCATATATACCCCCATCGTCTAATAAGTGGTGTATATATACCTTTTTCGTTTATAGAGAATTAAAAAAAAAAAATCTTAAAATTGACTTTTAAATTTCAAAAATATCACGTGACTTAAAATTTTTTGCCTCATCGATTTTTCTTACCCACCCAGACCCTACCAAATTAAAAGAATCTCAATCCTTCTTCTATTCAAACCCAATCCAAACTCATTTTATGGCTGAGTAGGCGAGGAATTTAAAAAATTATTTGGATCGGGTCTAGAGGTGTGAGAAAAGGGTGAGATAATTTGTTAAAGACACGTGACATTTTTGCAAAATAAAAAAATCAGTATTATACAATAACATGCCTAGTGAAATCTCACAACTGAGGTCTGGGGAGGTAGAATGTACGCAGACCTTACCACTACCTCGTGAGGGGGGTTGTCTCCGAAATACCCTCGGCTCAAGTGCAACAAATCCAGGTGTATAAGAAATGAGACAGTGAAAGAAATATAACAAGTAACAAGAGAAAGTCTACCAGAAATTAAGGAGCCAAAAACAACAATAAAAAGATGTGATAATCAAAACATAATAGACATCATATTAAGATAGATTATTGAAAAAAATAATAAAAAAACAGAAAAATAACTACAATAATATAACTAGTACCAGACAAACACTAGTCATCCTAAGCAAGGAAATACTACACTACCTACTAACCTTCTACCCTAATATGTGTCACCACATCTTCTTATCTAAGGTCATGTCCTTGGTAACCTAAAACTCCATCATATCATGTCTTATCAATTCTTCCCAATCAATACTTCTTTGATCTACATTTGTCTCTCCTCATACCCTTTATAATAACACCTCGCACCTCCTCACTCTAGCGTCTAAGAATCTTCTCTTTACATGTCTACACCATCTAAATCTCGCTTCCCTCATCTTATCACCACATAGGTCACTCTCGCCTTATCCTGGATATCCTCATTTCTAATATTATATTACTCGTAGTATGGCCACATATCCACTTTAGCATCCTCATCTCCGCAACATGCATCTTCTAGACATGAAATGTTTTGGCTGGCCAACACTTTATCTTATACAACAATGTCGGTCTAACCACCACTCTATAAAACTTACCTTTGAGTTTTGACGGCACCTTTTTATCACACAAGACTCTAGAGGCAAACCTCCGTTTCATCGACGCCACACCAATACAATGTGTGATATCATTTTCGATGTCACCACTACTCTAGATTATAGACTAAAGATACTTGAATGTGTCTCTCTTGGAGATATTTTACGTGTCAAGCCTCATTTCCACGCCAACCTCATGCATCGCATCATTGAATTCACATTCCGCATACTTTGTCTTGGTCCTGTTCAACCTGAACCATTTTGTAACGACCCGAACCATCGTTAATTAGAAAACGAAAAACATCAAGGAAAACTGGTCCCCTCATCCCACCAGAGCGGGCCAAATGCCTCTAGGACGGCGACGCTCTAGCGGGATAAGTGGCTGCCAGAGCGGGATGGGCGAGACAAAATGTAAATAACGTGAAGTCTGATTTTCTTCTCTTTCCAAACACACTAAAAGAGGCGAAAATCACCCCAGAAACCCTCAAAAGGCTGCTCTAGGCTTGGGAAGGAAGGAGAAAGATATTTCTAGCGTAAGGATGTCGAAAGCTTGCAGATTTCCAGTCAAAATCCACCGTCTCGTCGTTCAGAAGCCTGGATTGGAGCTATAATTCCTCTGCGAATGCTTGGCGTCCAGGTAGGCTAGGTTTATTTAATTGAGTAGTTGTAAATCCGTAATTCACTACGTAGTATTGTGGTATTGACGGTAGAATTCATGCATAGGCTTTCGTGCACCGAATAAAGGGACAGTTGTACATGTATTCCTAGGTTTTACATCAGACGCATGCCGTAGGGGAAATCCCTATCTCAAAAGGCTGCTCTAGGCTTGGGGATCGAGGGTTCTTGTAATACCCCGCTATTTGAAAGAGCCAAAAATTAGAAAGAATCATTTTTGGAAAGAATGAAAATCTGAAATTGGCAAGTTATGTTAAGTATGAGTTTTGGGTCAACTTTAAACGGCTATAACTCCTAGTACAAGATGATTTAAGTGGGCTACACGATATCAAATTAAAGGTCTTTGAATTATCTTTCCAACGCCACCGAGGTTGCTCATTTTCGAGATCTTATGAGGGAGATATGCCCATTTGAAATCGGAATGTCTAGATAAGGAAAGTCAAAATCAAATTTTAGGAGGGTATTATGGTCTTTTCCTTACCCAATTAATTAAATTCATATTTTGTAATTAAGTTGGAGTCTAAACTGAATTGGTTCAGTTTACGCTTCATAAGATTAAGTTAGGGTTTTGAGAGAAGAGAAAAGAAGAGGAAAAAGAGGAGAAGAAGCTAGGAATCGTCGCGTTCTTGAAGTTAGCTTGTGGATTTCGCCAAGGGTTGATCCCTACGAGGTATGTGAGATCACATAGCGTTGGGTCCGTTCACCCACGCACCAATCATGATTTAATTCAGCGAAATTATGTTCTTAAAAGTATAGAAATTGAGTTCTTGATGGATTTTGTTGAAGTTTGTATTGGGTTCTTGATTGTTGAAGTTGTTGAGAAGTTCTTGAGTTAAATTCATTAAATTTGATGTCGTTTTGAGTAGGTTCTTTCATAATTTTGTTGTGTATTCAAATCTAAGCATTTTGGGAAGAAACTAATTAAATCTAGAGGGTTTAGAGTTGAAAAACGAGCAAGAAAAATTAGAGTTTTCTGGGCAGTGTTGTGGGGAGCCGCGCCAGCTAGAGCGCCCCACTTTGGGGTCTGTAGTTTGGGCTCTGGGGGGCCGCGCCAGCTAGTGCGCCCCAACCCAGACTCTGTAGTTTAGTGTCTGGCGCCCGGCGCCACTCAGTACGCCACGGTCGCCAGATCTTCTACCCTTTCCCACTTCTTTCCGTTTGAGTTCCCTTGAAACATACCTCTGTTTTTTAGTTGATTTCTACACTCCAAGGTACGTCTAAACAACATGATATCATCCATAAACATGAATCATAACCTTAAATTCATAAATTCAAATTCAAGGAAAGTTAAGAGCCAAGTCTAGAGAAGTTCCTAGAGTCTTTTCAAAAGTCTTTTACAAATGCTTTAAACTTGTTTTAAGACTTGAGTTTCGAGTTGAGTAAAGAGTAAAGAGTGAAGTTCATTTCTTCAAAAGAATATATGGGGACTATTTATTCCAAAGAGTAAATGTTTTTACATTTAAACAAGAAAGGAAACACCGATTTTCAATAAAGCCTTTGAGCTAGTTTTTCAGTAAAGAGTAAATGCTTTCACAATTAAGCAAGAGAGGAAACATTGATTTCCAAGAGAGACTTTGGGCTAGTTTTGAATAATAATCTCAAACCACAGAAATAAGTTATGTTTTTAAACATTTGAGCTAGTAATATTTTGGAAGTATTATTGAGCACCGATATGGGGGAGAGTTCAGACAACTCACAGCCCCCATAAACCATGTAGTCATCATGGGTAGAAAAGGGTCATACTTTTTAGATGATTCCTTAGTGCTTTTTAGCATAGACTAGTGGATCCACTTAGTGAGTGAGGTTCTATACCCCCGGAAAGGTATAGGACGGCCCTGACAGCGTGAGGCAAAATGTTATATCATCACATAGCTCTTAAGTGATGGTTGTCGGTTAGAGAAACTCTCACAGAAGTATTTTTTGTATTCTTATATACACAGAGTTAATTGTATTTTTATATACAAACAGAGTTTATATTGTATATTTGCATACAAACTGAGTTACTATTGTATTTCTCAATACACAGAGTTGTTATCCATGTTTCAAAAGTTTTTTTTATATTGAAATGAGTTAAGTGGAGTTGAGTTGAGCCCATGTATGTTCTTTCAGTTCCTTTCAAGCTTATGTCTTGTTTTAGAATTCCCCTCGCATGCTCGTACATTCAATGTACTGATGTCAGTTGCCCTGCATCTTTTATGATGCAGATACAGGTAACCAGGATCAGAATCCAGCGCATCGTTGATTCTAGTTGAGCTTCAGAGTTGTTGGTGAGCCTCCTTGCTTCCAGAGGATCCCTTTTATTGCTTTATCAGTTAGTTCATTAGGATGTTGTGGGTCTTGTCCCGACGTCCATCTTAGTTGTTAGAGGCTTCATAGACAGTAGTTGATGTTAGTTCATGAGTCTTTACTTTTCCTTTTTAGTTATGTTGAGACTTGAGTTTCCATTTTGGCCAGTTGAATGTTCATCTTTAAAAAATTCTAAGTTATTTATTATGACAGTTTAGTTATGATTGTATTTCAATACTTTCTTTTATCACGAGTAAGTCTTCCGCTAAGAGTTAAGTCAGGCCAAGGGTTCGCTTGGGGCTAGCAATAGTTCTCGAGTGCCAGTCCCGCCCAGGGTATAGGCTTGGGGCATGACCAAATTGGTATCAGAGCACAAAGTTTAAGAGTCCTAGGAAGTCTATGAAGCCGTGTCTGTGGAGTCCTAGTTATCGGTGTGAAGCGTGCCACATCTATAATTAGGAGACTGCATCATTTTAGGAACTATCTCACTTCTTTCATAATCATTTCGTGCGATAGAGTGTATCTCTATAAAATTCTCTTTCTAACTCGTGCTTGTGCGTGTCTTTCAGATCATGCCTCCACGAAGAGCTGTCAGAGGTCGTCCCGCTAGAAGGAATGTTGAACCACATGAACAAGGGGTACCTAATGCACCTGAAGTGCAACCCCAAGGAGAGGTCACCAATGCTGAGTTCCGTGAAGCTATCCGGATGTTAAGTCAAGCTGTGACCAATCAAGTTGGACAAAGAGAGAATTGACAAGAAGTGGCTGATACCTCTAGGATCCGTGAATTCTTAAGGATGAATCCTATAAGCTTCACTGGTTCAAGTTTCACTGAGGATCCATAAAACTTTATTGAAGAGCTTCAGAAGGTTTTTGAGATTATGCATGTTGCTGATGCTGAGAGGGTGGAACTAGCTGCATACCAAATGAAAGGTGTCGCTAGAATCTAGTTTGATCAGTGGAAAAAGAATAGAGCTGAAGGTGCACCTCTTGTGAGTTGGGCTTTGTTTGAGGAGGCCTTCTTGGGGCGTTTCTTTCCCCGTGAACTGAGAGAAGCCAAAGTACGAGAATTCCTTACTCTTAAGCATGAATCTATGAGTGTTCATGAGTATAGTCTGAAGTTCACACAACTTTCCCGCTATGCTCCGGAGATGGTTGCTGACATGAGGAGCAGGATGAGTTTATTCGTTGCTGGGTTGTCTCGTCTGTCAAGCAAGGAGGGCAAGACAGCTATGCTGATAGGGGATATGGACATAGCAAGGATAATGATCCATGTGTAACAGGTTGAGGAGGAAAAGCTGAGGGATAGAGAAGAGTATAAGAATAAGAGGGCTAAGACATCAGGGAACGAGTTCGGACAACAGAAGAGTAATGCCAACCGGTCATCCTTCCAACAGAAACAAAATGGACCTGCTCCATCATCCGCTAGTGCACCTGCACCAAGAAACAGAGGTGAGTTCCAAAATCAGAATTCCCAGATTTCAGAGCTAGACCTGCACATTCTCAAGGTAGTATGGTACAAGGGGGTACTAAGACTCCTGCATGTGCTAAGTGTGGTAGGATCCACTCAGGGGTGTGTCGTGATGGCTCCACTAATTTCTTCAAGTGTGGTCATAATGGTCATTTTATGAGAGAATGTCCTAAGAACAGGCAGGGTAATGGTAATGGGGGTGATAGAGCCCAGTCTTCTTCAGTTGCTCCACCATACAAAGCTGCATCTTGAGGAGCTACTTTAGGGGTGGGCGGAGGAGGATACCGTCTTTATGCTATCACTAGTCGCCAAGAGCAAGAGGATTCGCCAGATGTTGTCACTGGTATGATCCAAGTCTTTAATTTTGATGTTTATGCTTTGCTAGATCCAGGAGCGAGTTTATCTTTTGTGACTCCTTATGTTGCAATGAATTTTGATGTTCTTCCAGAGCAACTTCTTGAGCCCTTCAGTGTTTCTACACCTGTTGGTGAGTCTATTCAAGCTGAGAGAGTCTATCGTGGTTGTACCATTTCCGTCAATCACAAGAGTACTGTGGCTGACTTAGTTGAGTCAGATATGGTAGATTTTAATGTCATTCTAGGTATGGACTAGCTCCATGCCTGTTATGAATCAATAGATTGTAGAACTCGAGTAGTCAAGTTCCAGTTGCCCAGTGAACCATTTATAGAGTGGAAGAGTAGTTCAACAGTGCCTAAGGGTTATTTTATTTCGTACCTTAAGGCGAGGAAGTTAGTTTCCAAGGGGTGTGTCTATCACTTAGTCCGAGTTAATGACTCTAGTGTTGAGATACCTCCTCTTCAGTCAGTTTAAGTTGTTAGCGAGTTTCCAGAAGTCTTTCCAGACGATCTTCCCGGAGTTCCTCTTGAGAGAGAAATAGACTTCGGTATAGATGTTCTTCCTGATACTCATCCTATATCTATTCTGCCATATATGATGGCACCAGCAGAGTTGAAAGAGTAGTTGAAAGATCTCCTAGAGAAAGGTTTCATTCGACCAAGTGTCTCACCTTGGGGCGCTCTGGTCTTATTTGTGAGAATGAAATATGGTTCTCTTAGAATGTGTATAGATTATCGTCAGTTGAATAAGGTAACTATCAAGAATAAGTATCCTCTTCCGAGAATTGATGATCTTTTCGATAAACTTCAGGGTGCCACTTATTTTTCTAAGATAGACCTCAGATCAGGCTACCATCAGTTGAAAGTAAGGGAATGTGATATTCCAAAGACAACATTCAGGACCCGTTATGGTCATTATGAGTTTTTGGTCATGTCGTTCGGTTTAACTAATGCACCTACAGCGTTCATGGACCTTATGAATAGAGTGTTCAAGCCTTATTTAGATATGTTTGTAATCATATTCATTGATGACATTCTAATCTATTCGAGGAATGAGGAGGATCATGCTAATCATCTCAGAATAGTTCTCCAAACTCTAAAGTATAAGGAGTTATATGCTAAGTTCTCTAAGTGTGAGTTTTGTCTTGAGTCTGAGGCATTCTTAGGCCACATTGTTTCTGGTGATGGAATTAGAGTTGATACTAAAAAAATAGAGGCAGTGTAGAATTGGCCTAGACCCACATCTCCAACTGATATTATGAGTTTCTTGGGGTTGGCTGGATATTGTAGAAGGTTCGTCGAAGGGTTCTCATCTATTTCATCTCCTTTGACTAAGTTGACTCAGAAAATAGTGAAGTTTCGATGGTCTGAAGCTTGTGAGAAGAGCTTTCAGGAATTGAAAACTAGGTTGACTACTACCCCAGTATTGACCTTACCAGAGGGTACGTAAGGCTTTGTTGTATATTGTGATGCGTCCAGAGTTGGTTTGGGTTGTGTGTTAATGCAGAAAGGTAAAGTTATAGCTTATGCCTTCAGACAGCTGAAAGTTCACGAGAAGAATTATCCAACCCATGATCTAGAGTTGGCTGCCGTAGTATTTGATTTGAAAATATGGCGTCATTATCTTTATGGTGTTTATGTGGATGTGTTCACCGATCCCAAGAGTCTTCAGTGTGTGTTTAGTCAGAAAGAGCTTAATCTCAGATAGAAAAGGTGGTTAGAATTACTCAAGGATTATGAGATGATCATTCTCTATCACCCAGGTAAGGCTAATGTTGTTGCTGATGCCTTGAGTAGGTTGTCTATGGGTAGTACCGCCCATGTTGAGGAAGAAAAGAGAGAGTTAGCGAAAGATGTGCACAGACTTGCACGATTAGGAGTTCGACTAATGGATTCCACAGAAGGAAGAGTAGTGGTGATGAATGAGGCAGAATCATCATTAGTGTCTGAAGTAAAAGAGAAACAAGACCAAGATCGTATTTTGCTTGAATTGAAGGCAAATGTTCATAAGCAAAAAGTAATGGCTTTTGAACAAGGGGGAGATGGTGTATTGAGGTATCAAGGTAGATTGTGTGTACCAAGGGTGGATGAACTCCAAGAGAGGATCATGGAGGAAGCTCATAGCTCTAGATATTCTATCCATCCGGGTTCCACAAAGTTGTATCGTGACTTGAGAGAAGTATATTGGTGGAATAGTATGAAGAGTAGTTCAGCAGTGCCTAAGGGTCGTTTTATTTCGTACCTTAAGGTGAGGAAGTTAGTTTCCAAGGGATGTGTCTATCACTTATTCCGAGTTAATGACTCTAGTGTTGAGATACGTCCTATTCAGTCAGTTTCAGTTGTTAGTGAGTTTCTAGAAGTTTTTCCAGATGATCTTCCCGGAGTCCCTCCTGAGAGAGAAATATAATTCGGTATAGATATTCTTCCTGATACTCGTCCTATATCTATTCCGCCATATAGAATGTCACCAGCAGAGTTGAAGGAGTTAAAAGAGTAGTTGAAAGATCTCCTAGAGAAAGGTTTCATTCGACCAAGTGTCTCACCTTGGGGCCCTGCGGTCTTATTTGTAAGAAAGAAAGATGGTTCTCTTAGAATGTGTATAGATTACCGTCAGTTGAATAAGGTTACTATCAAGAATAAGTATCCTCTTTTGAGAATTGATGATCTTTTCGATCAGCTTCAGGGTGCCACTTGTTTTTCTAAGATAGACCTCAGATCAGGCTACCATCAGTTGAAAGTAAGGGAATGTGATATTCCAAAGATAGCATTCAGGACCCGTTATGGTCATTATGAGTTTCTGGTCATGTCATTCGGTTTAACTAATGCACCTGCATCGTTCATGGACCTTATGAATAGAGTATTCAAGCCTTATATTGATATGTTTGTTATCGTGTTCATTGATGACATACTAATCTATTCGAGGAATGAGGAAGATCATGCTAGTCATCTCAGAGTAGTTCTCCAAACTCTAAAGGATAGAGAGTTGTATGCTAAGTTCTCTAAGTGTGAGTTCTGGCTTGAGTCTGTGGCTTTCCTAAGCCACATTGTTTCCAGTGATGGAATTAGAGTTGATACTCAAAAAATAGAGGCAGTGCAGAATTGGCCTAGACCCACATCTCCAATTGATATTAGGAATTTCTTGGGGTTGGCTGGATATTATAGAAAGTTCGTCGAGGGATTTTCATCTATTTCATCTCCTTTGACTAAGTTGACTCAGAAAACAGTGAAGTTTCAATGGTCTGAAGCTTGTGAGAAAAGTTTTCAGGAATTGAAAAAGAGGTTGACTACTGCCCCAGTATTAACCTTACCAGAGGGTACGCAAGGCTTTGTTGTATATTATGATGCGTCTAGAGTTGGTTTGGGTTGTGTGTTAATGCAGAATGACAAAGTTATAACTTATGCCTCCTGACAGCTTAAGGTTCACGAGAAGAACTATCCAACCCATGACCTAGAGTTGGCTGCCGTAGTATTTGCTTTGAAAATATGGCGTCATTATCTGTATGGTGTTCATGTAGATGTGTTCACCGATCGTAAGAGCCTTCAATATGTGTTTAGTCAGAAAAAGCTTAATCTAAGACAGCGAAGGTGGTTAGAGTGACTCAAGGATTATGACATGAGTATTCTTTATCACCCAGGCAAGGCTAACGTTGTTGTTGATGCTTTGAGTAGATTATCTATGGGTAGTACCGCCCATTTTGAGGAACATAAGAAAGAGTTAGCAAAATATGTGCACAGACTTGCACGATTAGGAGTTCTACTAATGGATTCCACAGAAGGAGGAGTAGTGGTGATGAATTGGGCTGAAACATCATTAGTGTCTGAAGTGAAAGAGAAACAGGACCAAGATCCTATTTTGCTTGAATTGAAGGCAAATGTTCATAAGCAAAAAGTAATGGCTTTTAAACATGGGGGAGATGGTGTATTGATGTATCAAGGTAGGTTGTGTGTACCAAGGGTGGATGAACTCCAAGAGAGGATCATGGAGGAAGCTCATAGCTCCAGATATTCTATCCATCCGGGTTCCACAAATATGTATCGTGACTTGAGAGAAGTGTATTGGTGGAATAGTATGAAGAAGGGCATTGCAGAGTTTGTTGCCAAATTCCCGAATTGTCAACAAATTAAAGTAGAGCACCAAAGGCCCGGTGGTATGGCTCAGAATATAGAACTTCCGGAATGGAAGTGGGAAATGATCAATATGGATTTCATCACAGGTTTACTAAGGTCTCGCAGGCAGCATGATTCTATTTGGGTGATTGTTGATAGAATGACTAAATCAGCCCACTTTTTATCGGTAAAGACTACCCATTCAGCAGAAGATTATGCTAAGTTATATATTCAAGAGGTAGTCAGACTTCATGGGGTTCCGATATCGATTATTTTAGATAGAGGTGTACAATTTACTGTACAGTTTTGGAAGTTATTCCAGAAAGGCTTGGGTTCAAAGGTGAACTTGAGTACTGCTTTTCATCTTCAGACAGATGGTCAAGCAGAGCGCACTATTCAGACTTCAGAAGATATGTTGAGGGATTGTGTGATCAATTTCAAAGGTAATTGGGTTGATCACCTACCTCTCATTGAGTTTGCTTACAACAATAGTTACCAATCTAGCATCCAAATGGCTCCTTATGAAGCTCTTTATGGGAGAAGATGCAGATTTCCTATTGGATGGTTTGAAGTTGGTGAAGCTGGGTTGATAGGACCAGACTTAGTGAATCAAGATATGGAGAAAGTGAAGGTTATTCAAGAGAGGTTGAAAACAGCGCAGAGTCGTCAGAAATCCTATACCGATGTTAGGAGAAGGGACTTAGAGTTTGAAGTAGATGATTGGGTTTACTTGAAAGTTTCACCCATGAAGGGTGTTATGAGATTCGGCAAGAAGGGGAAACTTAGTCCCCGGTATATTGGTCCTTACAGAATATCCCAAAGGATTGGCAATGTAGCTTACGAGTTAGACCTACCGCAAGAGTTAGCAGCAGTTCATCCAGTGTTTCACATCTCTATGTTGAAAAAGTGTATGGGCGATCCTTCATTGATTATACAACTGAAGATATTGGTATTAAAGATAATTTGTCTTATGAGGAGATTCCTGTTCAGATTCTAGATCGCCAAGTTCGCAAGTTGAGAACTAAAGAAGTAGCATCAGTCAACGTTCTGTGGAGAAAACAGTTTGTTGATGAAGCTACTTGGGAAGCTAAGGAGGATATGAAGAAGTGATACCCACACCTTTTCGAATCCGGAGAAGTTCCAAATTAAGGTACTAATCCTTTTCTTGGCCTTTATTTTAAGGTGACATGTTGTATTTACAGTTTGCTTGTTGGGTGTTTGAGCTAGATGTTAGATGTTACACCCTTAGCCTACCAAGAATAATCTCATTCGAGGACGAATGTTCCCAAGGGTGAGATATTGTAACCACCTCGTTATTTGAAAGAACAAGAATTAGAAAGAAATCGTTTTTGGAAATAATCAAATTTGGAAAGTTTGACAAAGTTAAGCTAAGTTTGAGTTTTAGGTCAACTTGAAACGACCATAAATCCTAGCTCAGGATGAGTTAGGTGTGCTACAAGATACCGTAGGAAATATCTTTGAATTATCTTTCCAACGCCACGAGTTTGCCCATTTTCGAGTTTGTATGAGGGAGATATGCCCATTTGAAGTTGGAATGTCTAGATAAGGAAAGTCAAAACCAAATTTTAGAAGGGTACTTTGGTCTTTTCACTACCCTATTATTTAATTTCGTTTTTGGTAATTAAGTTGGGGTATAAACTGATTGGATTCAGTTTACGCTATTGAAAATAAGTTAGGGTTTTGAGAGAAAAGAAAAGAAGAGGAGAAAAGAGAAGAAGAAGCAAGGAATCGCCAAGTTCTTAAAGATTTGCTTGTGGATTTCACCAAGGGTTGATCCCTATGAGGTATGTGAGATCACATAGCATTGGGTTAGTTCACCCACGCGCCAATCATGATTTTATTCAGCGATATTTGGTTCTTGAAAGTATAGAAATTGAGTTCTTGATGGATTTGTTTGAAGTTTCTATTGAGTTCTTGATTGTTGAAGTTGTTGAGAAGTTCTTGATTTAAATTCATGAAATTTGATGTCGTTTTGAGTAGATTCTTGCATACTTTGGTTATGTAGTCGAACCTAAGTGTTTGGGGGAAAGAACCAATTGAATCTAGAGGGTTTAGAGTTGAAAAATGAGCAAGAAAAATTGGGGAAATTCTGGGGAAAGGGGTGGGGTGCCGCACCAGCCAGAGCGCCCCACTTTGTGTTCTGTAGTTTGGGCTCTGGGGCGCCGCACCAGCTAGTGCACCCCCATCCCCAGTTCTGAAGTTTAAGCTCTGGCGCCCCGCGCCACTCAGAGCGCCGAGGACGCCAAGTTCTCTACCCTTTCCTACTTCTTTCCGTACGAGTTCCCTTGAAACGTATGTTTTCTAGTCGATTTCTACACTCTAAGGTACGTCTAAACAACATGAAATCATCCATAACATGAGATCATGAGCCTTGAATCCATAATTCAATTCAAGGAAAGTTAAGAGTCAAGTCAAGAGAAGTTCATAGAGTTTCCAAAAGTCTTTTACAAACGTTTTAACTTTGTTTTAAGACTTGAGTTTTCAGTTGAGTAAAGAGTAAAGATTGAAGTTCATTTCTTCAAAAAGAGTATATCGG
>JAJONR010007177.1:0-14626 GCA_029582245.1 Solanum etuberosum
GTCCAAGTTAGGGTTTCTACCTGACCCGTCCCAGACCCCAAATAAATATAGCCCTTCATTTGAAATTCATTTCCCACTTCCATTTTCTCCCCCCCCCCACCCCCCACCATTTTAAACCTTCCATTTACCCCATATTAATCCATTAAAAACCCCCCAATCACTCCCTAACTGATTCAAATCAATCTCAAATCCCATGTCTTCCATTGTCTCTTCCAAATCACCTCCATTTTCTCTCCAAAAGCTTTCAAGGTCCGGGTTCGGTGTCCATGTTGTTCTAGGAATTTTTTCACTTGATCACACACTCACCATCATAGCTTACCTGTAAGGTAAACTAATTTCTCCCAAACTTTGAATTGTTCATTGTTTCTATTAAATTCATAATGATGAACTTGACCTTTGGTTGCTAACTTACTTGTGAAATGTTGAATTTTAGTTTAGAAACACCCTTGGAATGATGGTATGTGAGTGTATAGTTAATTATAATCAACTAATTAGGGTTCTAGGTCTAATTAGAAGTTTTGAGTTAGGGTTGTTCAATGTTTATGTGTTGAATGTGGAAAAATTGAATGATCACAACCCTACGGATAATGAACTACCATATATTGTGTGGAATGCATGTTTAGACTTTGTTTGATTGAGTAATTGTTGAAATTATGAGTTGAAAAGAAGTTGAAATTCATGCCTGGCACAACACTGACCAACGACCTCCACCCACGGACCGTAGGTCAACGTCCGTGAATCAGTGGCACATAAAAATTGGGCTAAGTCTAGAACCACGATGTGGACTACGGTCCGTCGTTTGATCGATGGTCTGTTCTGTAAATCTGTGGTTCTCCATATGGGACCTAATTTTCCACCACCTGACCT
This sequence comes from Solanum etuberosum, assembly GCA_029582245.1. Taxonomy (NCBI): domain Eukaryota; kingdom Viridiplantae; phylum Streptophyta; class Magnoliopsida; order Solanales; family Solanaceae; genus Solanum; species Solanum etuberosum. Next base: position 868 of record JAJONR010007177.1, read on the forward strand.
ACGGAGGGGACCTACGGACCGTCGTTCCATCGACAAACCGTAGGTACCCACCGTGGGTCACAAGTTCAGCTACTGCCTAATTTTGTTTTGAGTGTTTGTCTGGATCTGAATCTTGTTCTAAAATTATTCCATGAGTCTTATTGCCTTGTTTTGGTACTAACTAGTCTTCCACAGGTACCATGGCCCCTAAACAAGCTCCGGTGTATGCCAAGAAGGGGAAATCAAAGTTCGTCCCCCCGTCCCGCCGTCTGCTAGATGAGGCCAGCGACGATGAGTATATCCCACCTACCACGAGGGTCTCCCCCACTGCCCCCCGTACTACTAGGAACAAATCCAGAAGGTTAGTTCTATGAGTGACAAGGTCGAGGTCCCTGCCCCCCAGTCTGAGGAGGGGGACACACATTCAAGAGAGTCACAGTCTGGCTCTAATTCTAGCGGCAGTCCCACTTCTTCATCTGATGCCGATAGATCAGGAGACATCCTGATACCTCCCAGAGTTGAGCCTGCCCCTACCATAGATGTGACCACTTTCCAGACGGAGTTGGCTAGCCTCCATGCCTATGTTGATGCTCTTTTAGCCCCTTCTGAGATTGTGCCAGAGGTTACCCCTGCGGCAGAGGCGGATAAGGTAGTGATGACTTCCCTATTTGGCAATGTTATGCCACCACCAGACTCTTCCCGTACTGCTGGGAAGCGCCCTCGTTCTAATCATACTTCTGACACTGAGGAGGTTCGATGAGCAAAGAAGAAGAAGCGCCAGCAGATAGAGGCAGCACATCGACAATCGGTTATTGATGAGGAGATGAGGCAACAGCGGGCCCGTGAGGTGGATGTTGGCCCATCTGGCATACCGAGCACTACTGATGGTGCTCCCATAGTTGGTGAGGGCGCTAATGATGGCGTCCCTAGTGTTGATCCAGTGGGCTCCGGGAAACCGGACCCATCCGCTTCTTGATGGGTCTTCGGCGCATTTGCACCACAGGTTTGCTTCACCCTAAGCTTTACTTTTGATTTTTGTGCATTGAGGGCAATTGCACCTTATTTTGTTGGGGGTGGGGTAAATGGATTGCGAGTGATAGGGTGAAGTCTGAGTAACCCAACTCAGAATCCTCTTTTGGGGTTTTTTTGCCTGTGTTCTTTTCCCCCAAGGGGCTGTTTACATTTATGTTGAACCGGCATGTCTAGGACTATATGTGTAGAAGTAAGTAGAAGAATGAAAGCATGATGGCATAAAAAGCATGAAATTGATACCTGTCCAAATTTTTTGAGATGTGCTAGATCTATAGGTTGAATGAGTTGAATGTGTTGGATCTTCATATGACATGATAAGGAATCGGTATGATAGCATGACTTAAGCTAAAACTTGAACTGGGTAATACAATAATCTGATAATGAAACAATGTGCCAAGTGTGTGTGAGAAAAGTTTGAATGTTCATGCAGTATGTGCAAATCAAGAACTTGCCCCGTTTGTCCTACTAAGATAATCTAGGCTAGAAATTGGGAAATGATCATAGGCCCTTGTTCAAATAAGTCCACTCAAGCCTAAAATGATTCAACCAAAAGAAATAAATGTCCCCTTTGATCCAAATGTTTGAGCCTAATGTAGACCACTTTTTCAATATACCTAACTCACCTTCCCTAAAAGATTGTTTTGGCCCCGATCCCTCTTTGTTCATGTGCACCTTGACTTAGGCCAAAAGCCTAAGTTGAGGGTGGCTAATTTAAAAAGTTACCTTAATCTTGGTCGTGGTCCGACATCGGATATTGTGCACCTCAACCCATGCAAAATACATAAGTTGAGGGTGGCTCTGAAAAAGGAAATCGAAATAAAAAGGGTATGAAAAGAGTTTTGTGAAGAAGAAATAAAAAGAAAGGAAAAGAACGAAAAAAGATATGATGGAAGTCAAAAGAAGTGAAAAGATAAATGATAAAAGTGATGAAGTAAAAGAAAAAGAAGAAAGTGAAAAATAAGAGCGATAAAGTCAAAAGTCACATCTGTGTTGAAGAGAGTCAAGAGAAAGAGCAGAAAATAAAAAGATGTCAAAAATTGGTTGAGAAAAGAGGTAAAAAGCCAATGTAATGTTAAGGAGGGCAGAAAAGTCACTAAAAAGTACCCAAATGCACCCTACCTGACCCTGAGCCTACGTTACAAGCTAAGAAAGTCCTATAGTGATCCTAATGACTAGTTTGGAGAGTCTATGTAGTGAAAATAAGGGCAAGCCTATGGTATTGAGCACTAACTGTACTTGAAGTCACTTTTGAGTGTGAGTGTTGAATGAATCCTTAAACTTGAAATTCATATCAATTGTGTGAAAAAAAAGGATTTCTTTTGGAGTGAGGGCACTAGTTACATTGTTGGAGAGTTGGTACCTTGGTGATTGTGAAAAATGTATTTGTGGTGTCTATTGGTCGATCTATGTCATGTTTTGATCCGCATGAGTTAACTTGTTGAGTCTAGATGAAAATATTTGCACTAATGTGATGGAATTGATTGAGAAAGCCATATGATTGCTTGAGTTTGTATTTCTGCTTATACATAAGTGTCGTTTAGAGTTTTAGTGTCGCTTGAGGACAAACAACAAGTTTAAGTTGAGGGTGTTCATATATCGTGAGTTTACAGTATTTTTGATGCATTTCACTTGAAGTTTGTGTGTGTCTTGGGCTAGTTTGTTATTAGAAATAATGTTTTGTGTGTAATTCTTGCAGGAAATAGGCTTGGATACGGTTGATGAAGATGCGAGCTGAAAAGTGCAGAAGTGGCCACCGACAGAGCCAACCACGGACCGTAGGTCCAGTGACGGGACGTGGATGGGCAGTCGTAGGTCCTGGTCAGGAGTTTGAGTTCCAGTACTCGAACCACAGAGTGACAGGATAGACCGTAGTCCAGTCCACAGACCGTAGGTGGGAAAGCGTAGGTGGAAGATCAGGGAAGTCTGACCAAGTGTGGAACCACAAAGGCAGCGACGGACCATAGGTCGACCCACGGGCCGTCCTGCACATCCGTTGTTGGGGATCTGAGAGTTGAAAGTTCCAATACCTGATTATTTCTCCAAGTGTTGAACCATGGAAGGGGACTTACGGACCGTAGGTCGACCCACGGTTCGTAGGTCAAGGCATCAATTGAAACCGCGTCTGAGCAGTTTATTTCCTTATTTTGTTTCCTACTTAAGTTAGGATTTGTTTTCTATAAATAGCAGTGGTAATCCTCGTTTTTGAGGGTTAGACATTATTGTAAACTTCTAGTTTTTGTTCTTTGGAAATTAATTTACAAACTCTTAGCAATTAAATTTCTGAATTTCGTTTTATACAATTTTCACTTTGAAATTCAATTCAAGATTCCGGGTTTCATCTATTCTAACTGTAAGTTCATGAATTCTTTTAACTTAATTATGAATTGTGAACTCTCAAGCATGAGTAGTTAAATCCACAACTAGGATTGTGGGAACCATGAGTAATTAACAAAGTATGAATAATAATTAAGTAATTCTTGAATAGTGTTTATGCATGTATTGTTAATCCTTTCGTTTAGAAGTCTTTTTAACGAGTGCACGCCTTAGAACTCAACTCGTTCTTACTTGCCAGACCAAGGAGATAATGAATGAGAAAAGGATTAAACAACAGAGATTTAGTGGATGCTATCTAATAGTTTGATGTCAATTGGAGTGAGGGTGAAAACTAAACTACATTGATATGACGACTAATCTGGGGTAAAGGTAAGGGTTAGTAAGCATACACCCATAGACGGACCAAGTTGTGTGGTGAAATTCCCTACTTGGAGGACCAATCACTTAGGGATACCTAACTTACCAACTTTGCATGTTAATCACTAGGAAAGGATTACTATTATTAGGATTACTGCGTTAAGAACTTATGGGGAACACATATACCCTAGTTTGTTTCTCATATTGATAACTCGAAGTTTGAATTTTGTTTACTTGTTACTTAAGCATTCAAATCTATTACTTATTTACAAAATCCCCCCATTTACTTTCCTCAGAAATCATTTGACTAAACGGATATAATTGTTAGTTAAGTTTAAATTCTGAACCATATTCCTCGTGGGATCGACCCCAACCTACAAGTTGGGTTCTTTACTTGATAACGATCGCTTATACTTCTTTAGGGAGGTGTAATTTGAGCGTATCAAATTTTGGAACCTCGACAAGCATAACACTAACAACAGCCCAAAGCCTCAATTAATCTACTCTCTCAAGCTAGATTGGTAGGATCGAATTCAGATTTACTTTCTCAAGCTGAATCAACAGTAACCCAATCACTACAATCATCAGTTGATAGTTTTATTTCTAAAACCTCTTTCTCAAGCCTATAATGCTTAACTAGAATTTCATTTGTAACTACAATTCATGAATCAAAACTCAACTATCAATCAAACCCACTTCGAATCAACATCTAAATCAGCAAATACTAACACCCATAAGCTAATTAGAACATTTAATCACATAATCACATCCCCAAAGAATGGGGGTTTTAGCCAAACATTATAAAAAGCAAGAAAATGTTACCAACTATATTCTCCATCAGCTGGGTAACAAATTGTAAGTCTTCACAATGCTTGAAATCAACTTAAAATCAAAACCCAACTTAAAATTCTACACAAAAATACTAAAAACAATGTTTAGATAAAAAACCCAGAGTTAGAATGTGAGGGAACTGTCTCAAAACTTCCCAGTCTGCTTCTCTTTTTTTTTTAAAATAGCATTTTTACTCCTCCAAATTTTTAGGTTTTGGACCGATCGGCGAAGTAAGTCGAGCATCGCCGACCAAGTCGGTGATGCGCCGAATGTTCCTTCCATCGCCTTCTTGGCTTGATTTTTTTATCTTCCCTTGTTGTAACTTTAAGAGATCCAGGACGGGATCGCCGACCCGTTCGGTGATGCACCAAATCTTTCTTCATCTCGCCTTTTTGGTTTTCCTTTTCACTAATCATTCTGTAACTTTGGGCGAGCTAAGTCTTCATCGCCGATCCAGTCAACGATTCACCGAGTTGCACACTCCATCACCGAGTTGGCTTTTCCATAGGTTTGGCATGCTGTAACTTTTGGTGAGCTGAAGTACCACTCGGCGAGTCGCCGAGTGGTCTTGGTGATCGTCAACTTTTCTTGTCTTCAGCTTTTTCACCTTTTCCGCTCCTTTTTACCCGATAATGTCCTTGCCTTGCTCTTTTGCCTTCATAGCTGCAAATTTACACTTAAACATTAGTTTAGAGCATAATATAGGCATTGAAGACACTAAAACTATGAAGATTAAGCCCTAAACGAGTCGAAAACTCAGACTCATCTGTCCTCATGTTCCGACGACCATGTCACCTTTACTATGCATTCCTTATGATTAAGTTTTCAAACGATGTACGTAGTGCATGGGTTACATCCCAACCACTTCTTTTAATGTACTAGATTGGCTTGTCAAGACTATGATTATACTTCCGCTTATATGTCAACTATTCTAATATGAGAATTTTTGCTTAGCTTCAACTTTTGCCTATTTCATTGTGTTGTATGTATGTTAAGTAGCTTGTGTAGGGCATCTCGGGTCTTATACGCCCTGTCAAGTCTAGGTACACTTTGGATTGTGACAACAACACTTCGAAAATCAATTCCAATTGGTACTCTAGCTTCCCCAAAGGATTCACAAGGAAAACATAGCATGTTTTTTGGTCAATTTCTCTTAGAGGGAAGTTAATCCATCCATCACCAAGAATCAACAATACACAATCAGATATTTCCCACATATCAAGAACTCTCATTCGCAATTCCAACCTCATCATAAGAATAAAAATTACTCAAATTAGATCGTAGAAACAAGATTTTATTACTCATTCACAAATTCCAACCCAAAAGTTTAGGATGCACATAATAATAGTAATAGTAATAATAATAGTAATAATAATAATAACAATTGTCACGACCCAAGGTAGCCCCTAGGTGTAACATGGCGTATAAGACCCCGAGAGGCCTCATACAAGTCACTTAGCATACATAGACAATATAATAGAAATTAAGCGATTTAAAAGATAATTTTCAAAACATAGAGTTTTTTTATAAAACGAAGCGGAAGTCTAACACTGTCTCAAAGCCATCTATTACATAAGAAATTCTCGGAACGTACCCGTACATCAATTTCATAATTGAAATGCAAATACATAATGAAATAAAGGCTTGATCCCCAAAATATGAGGACTCACCAATCTTCCAACTTCTACTAAGAGATCCCTAGCCACGGAAATGTGAATCTGGAGCGTCGGACCCTACATTTGGGAGAATGTAAGTAAGAGTATGTGTTAGTACAAAAATGTACCAAGTATGATAGCAATGCATAAAACCTGTAAAATCATGCTAAAAGGACATTTTCATGATATGCAATGACCAAGCTAAACATGAATTAAAGAGTTAGAAAATGTAAGTCATAAAATCATGGTCAATGCAAGCTAACATCTTTAAAACATTCATGAGATACTTCTAAAATTAATCTTAGTTCATTATTGTTGGACATTTACCTTTAACCGACATACATACCATGTGAGCTATAAACATGGAACCCGGTGTCTACCCCATACCGAAAAGGGGTGCCCTATTTTCCAAGGTAAGACCATGAACTTCTAGCCTAGGTGTCATGACCCAAGGTAGATGATTAACGTTTCAACTACACCTCATCCAATTCTAGGTGTAAATGATCGTTAAGCAGTATAAAACCCAACAAATGAGTTGGGGTCGAATCCCACAGGGAGCGGTACGTGTTAAAAGTTCAATTAAGAAGTACAAATGTGATCTAACTAGATATAGGAATACACATTATCGAAAAAGACATGAAACAAGTCAAAAGGGTGACATTAAATGTTAGATGGGGAGTTTTGGTTTGCAATTATGAACTACGATGCAGTCACAAATAGTTTAAGATAACAATAAGCAGCGGAATTCTCGGGATGTGATTGATTATAGGCTAAAGTAGACATATGGGTAATTGCAACTATTACAAAATAGCTAAATATTAGTGAGTAAGCTAGGCTATAAAGGAGGTAAACTTTCTCTCGAATAATTTACCCTGAATCAAGTTGATTTCTCTCGAACATCAACAAGCATGCAAATTAAGAACAACCCACACCTTAGTCCATTCACTCTCTCGAGCTGAATATGTGGAAAAGGGTTTAGGATTAACTCTCTCGAGCTGAACCCAGGTCAACCCAATACCTACAGACCATCAATCAAAAACCTTAGTTCTAAAACCTCTTTCTCGAGCAAGTCAAGAACACGAAGGTAGAACTGCATTGGCAACTATAATTCTTAAATTACACCAAAATAAATGATTGAACTCACTTTTAAATAGCATTTAAACTAACAATTAGCCATACCCATAAGCTAAATCAGCCCATAATCACATAATCATCATAAAAAGATAAAAGACGTTACTGAAATGATTAGCCATCAACTGGGTACGAGGAATTCAAGCTTTACAATGCTCAAAATTGAAGAAAATTAGAAACCCACTTGCAAAATCTCCAAAATGAGTCTCAAAACTCTCAAGTCTACTTAGAAATTTCAGAGAAAATTGTTCTAACCCTAAGATGGATTCAAAATTCGATCCTAAATTAATGTTCAATATGTAATTTATAGTCGCTGAAAATAAGCCACGAAGGGCCACTTGGTGAAGTAATTCGGGCTCGCCAAACCACTCGGCAAGCGGCCCTTTGACCTCTTCCATCGCCTTTTCGCCTTAGCATTCAGCATCATCGAGGTCTGTAACTTTGAGCAATCTATCTTTGCTTTGCGGAACGACTGGCAATCCTTTTCATCGCTGACTTGGTCTCTTTCTTCAAGGCTTCACACTGGAACTTTAGGCGGCGAGATTAGCCACTCGGTGACACGCCGAGTGCTCTTGGCGATCTTCAGGCTCGCCCTTCTTCATTTCTTCAGCTTGTTTTGTTCCTTTTTTATGTTAGTATCCTTGCTTTGCTCCTCAATCCATATACCTAAAAATCAAGGCATTAACATCAGTTTATAACATAAATTAGGCATTTGAGGACACTAAATCTATCAAAACAAAGCCCTAAATTAGTCTAAATCTCGGACTCATCAACACCCCAACTTAAAATTTTTCTTGTCCTCAAGTAAAACTCAAGATCAGCAGTTCAAAAAGGATGGCTCAAACAGTGCTGCATAAGACTCAACATGAATGAATACAACAAGGCTCAATTTACTCATGAAATGATCAATTGTGTACTCAAAGATTCAAATTGTGACTCACCATTACCAACGATGCTCAAGTTCAGAATACTTGCTTCAAATGCAAGTTCAAGCTCAACAAAGGTACTCAAATGCCCTCACAACAAAGATGATTCTATATTCACACACAATTTCTCAGCAATTTAAAGTTCCAGAATCACATACAACTCTCACACTCACAAATATGAACACATGCGTGACTTCACCCATAGGTTTGCCCTTATTTTCCAATCAACATTTGTTTCAGTTCACTCAAGATCACAAAGGTCTTTTCATGGCTTGTAATGGGGTTGAGTGTCAAGGTATGGTCATTTAGGCTCAGTGGTTGCTGCCTCCATGAAGTGTGGCCTAGTCATCACTTTCCTCCTTTTCTTTAACAATTCACACATGCTCATAATCCACCCCATTATTCAACTTCAAATAAATTACCGGATACCCCATTTCTTTTGTAATTTTCATCACTTTATTTCACAACTTTTTCATTCTTTTTCTTTGCTTCTTTTCTCTTTTTTTTTTATATGGAGGGGTTCCATCTTTTTCAAAAGCATTACTCAAAGGGGGATTTTTCACACTTCTTGACTTTCCTCCTCTTTTCACCACACCTTCAACTTAGGCTTTTGGCCTAAGATGGTTATTCACACAAACCACACTTCATGAAAGTTATGGGTAGATGGATAAAGAGGGATCACACTTGTTCAAGTTTCTTCCAAGAAAAGGGTCAGACTCAATAGGGTTCAAGCAAGGTTCACACATCTCGCAAGGTTGGCCACAAAAGAGGTATATTGTCAAATTATTTCACTCTTCAAAATTGTTGCCTAAGATGAGATCAAGTGCTTTCATCACTTAGTCAACCGGACCGAAGGGGCAAGTTCTAGGTGTCATCACTCAAGGTTAACGTAAAGCTCATCACACAAGGCATTTGCACCATTATCAAACAAGACTCCACATTTTCTCTAGTGTATAATGTTAATCACAAGAGACTCATCCGGTAATTGGCTAGTTACAACGAGATGCAAAAAGTTCACATATTGTTTATGCAACTTCATTTGGCCTCATCGTAGTCGTGCATTCATTGTTGTTTGATTAGCTACATGCATTCATTGTTGTTTGATTAAGAGCACTATTCAAGTCATCGGTATTGATCATGACTGATACTCAAATTTGCACAAGAACAACCACATTAACACAAAATAAGAGGTGGCAAAATTTTTGGAAGGGTCAAAACCATTTACAATCAAAACAAAGAGCCATAAGCTCAAACATCCACAAAACAGTGTCAAAACACAATTTACAGCACAAAAACTCAATATATAAACAAAAATAATAATCACAAATGGTAGGTATGGAAATACCTCACCTCACCACAAATAAAGGCAATTTGTCATCAAATGCAACAAAATAAACAAAGTCAATAAAAAACGATAGAGAGGGAGGTAAAGAGGGGTCCTGTCTACACAGTCACTCCATCTGTCGGGGTATCAGTGCCCGATGCAATATCAGAAGTGCCAGTTCCACTAGGGTCAGCCATAGTGGTGTCTCTCAAGGATGTCTGGCGGCCCGTCTCAAACATCGCATCCTCTAGATCGGCATGATCATCATATACGGCAATATCTCGCTCCCCAAGCTGCTCCTCATCGGTCTCCACCTCTGATTCCTCACCTGCCACATCCCCTATAGGTGCATCTCCGGAGGTAATCGGAGGAATCTCAGAAGTAGCTGGGGCATCTTCAATCTCGGCTGCCTCAAATAAAGTAGTGAAGTCTGTAGACTTTAGATAATCCATATCCTTCCTCAAGTCTGCAACCTCAGCTTTCAAAGCTGTAACCTCTGAAGTATCCCCCTGTCGCCTCTCACAAGTCTCTACTCTCACTGTGAGAGTGTCAACAGATGCTCGGAGGGGTGTCAATGCGGCTAGAATGGCACTCTCAATCATCCACAGTACTGCATCCTCCAATCGGGTCGCCCGTTCATCAGCAGAATGGGATAAGTGCCCCATCTTCAGGATCATGGCCTGAGTAATCCTGGTGCGCTGGGAAGTAGTAGAAGTACCAGGAGCTTGGGAGAAAGTGGAAGCAGGTGTACCTGAAGGCCCGGAGGTCGGAGTAGGCAAAGCTGCCTCTGCAGGTATTGTCTTAACATCTTCCTCCGAGGATGTGTCAACCGGAGCTGCTCTCCTCCTGTCTGCCTCATCCCGAGTGTACTCGGCCTCTATACACCGGATGTCTGTGGAGGATGTGGGGGTGACCTCTATGTCCCTCTTCTCGTCACGAGGAACTCCCGCACGCCGGCATACCTCTGTGATCAGGACTGGAAAGGGAAGGGACGTTTGGCACTGCTTGGCCCTCATGGCCATCTCTTGCTCAATAATGAGTCCCATGTCAATGCTCTTCCGGGCTATGATCAACCCAAGACAGGCCGCATTTGGATTGCGGAGGATGGACTCATTCTGTGATGGCATGATGGAGCTGCTGATGAATCCGAACCAATACCGTGCAGCTACATTCAAATCCTTTTTCTCTATCTGGACTCTTGCCTCAATCCACCTCGGGGTGGTGTCAGAAATGAGGGGGGCAAGCCAGCCCTTAAGATCATCCAAAGGTGTCGTAGAGGTAGCCAAATTCAGGTAGTCAGACCTTGCTGAACCACTCGGTGACACGCCGAGTGGTTACTTACCTCGCTGAGTTTTACAGGACCTCCAGTTAATGTGGGGGTCCAAATAGCGGACAAGGTCAGGATCGCCGACCAGTTCGGCGATTCGGCGACTTATCCTTGAGCCCACTGAGTTTTACAGACTCTATCTTCATAAATTATTTAGCCCAACGGTGGTCCAGGTCAGGCTCGCCGACCTCTTCGGCGAGTCGCCGACTTGACATTTTGCTCTCCAACCTGCACTTTTCAAACACATCCCTCTTTCTCACCTGCACAATCAACACACATTATTTCAAAAACAAAAAGAAAGCAATTAAGAACTTGGGTTGCCTCCCAAGCAACGCCTTAGTTAACGTCATGGCATGACGCAAGTCCTCGCTAAAATATCATTCTTAGGGTTTGCCATAGACTCATTTGGCAACCCTCCTTGTTGTCTTGAGTAGAGATAAGAAAACAAATGACCCATTTGGGTCTCCAATAGCTGAACAGAGATGGAATGAGAAGCAGTCAACTGATTTAGCATTGAGACATTCTCTTTTATCTCTTTCAACACTCTGTCGTGTTCTTCGACTTTGTGCAGAATGAGTGAGAGCATCTCTTCGACTTGTCAACCCTCACAGTCTTTGGGCTTTCTACGCTCATGAGGGGGAATGTACCTATCTTTATTTTTGTACATTACTTCAAATTCCATTACCCTTTTGGCCAAAAGATCCAGCTGAGTTAACAGTGTGGCCAAATTCTGGTCCTTCTCTGTCTCCTTGTTGATTTTAATCATGTGATCAAGGAGTTGGGCTACTATTGCATAGGGTTGTCGTATTAGACCACCCGGAGTAAGTCGATCAACCACTTCTCTATTTTCAGGACCAAGACCTCTATAGAAGTAGTCCAGTAGCATATTATCTGGGATTCCATGAGTTGGGCATTGCAACAATATTGTCTTAAATCTCAGCCATAACTCATGGATTGTCTCACCCTCCAATTGCTTCAAATTTAGGATGTTATCCCTAAGAATCATCATTTTTGCAAGAGGGTGGTCCACTTGGTTATCGTTGCTACAAGACATGCTCCTTTCTTCTATTAAACAAGTAATACATAAAAACCAAAACTGAAAGTTAGTGGATTCAACTACGACTAACAAGAACAAAAATACAATTTCACCAAAAGATTCTCAAACAACACCACTCCCCGGCAGCAGCGCAATTTTGATTAACGTTTCAACTACACCTCATCCAATTCTAGGTGTAAACGATCGTTAAGCAGTATAAAACCCATCAAATGAGTTGGGGTCGAATCCCACAGGGAGCGGTACGTGTTAAAAGTTCAATTATGAAGTACGAATGTGATCTAACTAGATATAGGAATACACATTATCGAAAAAGACATGAAACAAGTCAAAAGGGTGACATAAAATGATAGATGGGGAGTTTTGGTTTGCAATTATCAGCTACGATGCAGTCACAAATAGTTTAAGATAACAATAAGGATAGGAATTCTCGGGATGTGATTGATTATAGGCTAAAGTAGACATATGGGTAATTGTAACTATTACAAAATAGCTAAATATTAGTGAGTAAGCTAGGCTATAAAGGAGGTAAACTTTCTCTCGAATAATTTACCCTGAATCAAGTTGATTTCTCTCGAACATCAACAAGCATGCAAATTAAGAACAACCCACACCTTAGTCCATTCACTCTCTCGAGCTGAATATGTGGAAAAGGGTTTAGGATTAACTCTCTCGAGCTGAACCCAGGTCAACCCAATACCCACAGACCATCAATCAAAAATCTTAGTTCTAAAACCTCTTTCTCGAGCAAGTCAAGAACACAAAGGTAGAACTGCATTGGCAACTATATTTCTTAAATTAAACCAAAATAAATGATTGAACTCACTTTTAAATAGCATTTAAACTAACAATTAGCCATACCCATAAGCTAAATCAGCCCATAATCACACCCCAAGAATTGGGGTTTTAGCCGAACATCATACAAATATAAAAAACGTTACTGAATCGATTGGACATCAACTTGGTACGAGGAATGCAAGATTTACAATGCTCCAAATTTAAGATAATTAGAAACCCACTTTCAAAATCTCCAAAATGAGTCTCAAAACTCTCAAGTCTACTTAGAAATTTCAGAGAAAATTGTTCTAACCCTAAGATGGATTCAAAATTCGATCCTAAATTAATGTTCAACATGTAATTTATAGTCGCTGAAAATAAGCCACGAAGGGCCACTTGGTGAAGTAAGTCGGGCTCGCCAAACCAATCGGCGAGCGGCCCTTTGACCTCTTCCATCGCCTTTTCGCCTTTGCATTCAGCATCATCGAGGTCTGTAACTTTGACCGATCTATCTTTGCTTCGCGGAACGACTGGCAATCCTTTTCATCGCTGACTTGGTCTCTTTTTTCAAGGCTTCACACTGGAACTTTAGGCGGCGAGATTAGCCACTCGGTGACACACCGAGTGCTCTTGGCGATCTTCAGGCTTGCCCTTCTTCATTTCTTCATCTTGTTTTGTTCCTTTTTGTATGTTAGTATCCTTGTTTTCCTCCTCAATCCATAAACCTGAAAATCAAGGCATTAACATCAGTTTATAGCATAAATTAGGCATTTGAGGACAATAAATCTATCAAAACAAAGCCCTAAATTAGTCCAAATCTCGGACTCATCAACACCCCAACTTAAAATTTTGCTTGTCCTCAAGTAAAACTCAAGATCAGCAGTTCAAAAAGGATGGCTCAAACAGTGCTGCATAAGACTCAACATGAATGAATACAACAAGGCTCAATTTACTCATGAAATGATCAATTGTGTACTCAAAGATTCAAATTGTGACTCACCATTACCAACGATGCTCAAGTTCAGAATACTT
>JAJONR010007178.1:0-18274 GCA_029582245.1 Solanum etuberosum
CTACTAATAACCGACATAAAACCACATGAGCTAAATGTGGAGTCCGATGTATACGCCCCATCGAGAGGACCCAATATACCCTGCCAGAGGTATAGAGGCATGACTGGCGTGATCACTAAAATGATGCCCACAGAGGGGACTTACAACCAACGGGGGCACGTAGTTGTGGGACTATGAGGGTGACTGACCCTAGTCCAACTCGATATTAAGTCTACTCCCAACTGATTATGTAAATAACACATTATGCCTGAATTTTTGTAATACTGGATAGCTGAAAGTACTGACATGCTAACTGATAATGCAACATTAATGTACTGATAATGAAACATTAGAATCAGAGGCATGTATATCTGAAATAACTGACCTAGCATGTGTAATTCATGAACTAAAAGAACTACATAGCTAGGGTTTTGAGTTTATGAAAGAATCTACGCAAAACAATACTAAAATCATGATAATCTGATTAGGAACATTAAAGTAACTAATTCATAATGATCTGTTGAAATTCTAGAAACCCTAGGTCTAGATAATATGAAGGGAATCAAGAATCTAACTAAATTCTAGGGACCTAATGGGTGAAAGGAACCCACTAGTGTTCCATATACCTGGTGACAAATTCCACGGAGAAATCATTCGATTTCGGGGCTGGAACTGATGAAAACTCGTTGCGTTCTTGAACTAGGGCTTATTCGACTCTTTCTCCTTCTTCTCGTTCAACCTGATGAATTTTAGGAGAATGAGTTGACTTGGGGTTCTAATTTAGTTACTAGGCTAAAACTGATCAAAACCACGTAGTTTAGGGATTAAACGACATATTTTAGGGGTCCAACGCATAGGGAAAAGACCAAACGACCCCTGATTTAAAAACTGTTAGGGCCACCGACGAAACTGACCAACGGTCCGTGGATTGACCCATGGTCTGTGTTGGTCAACCGTCGACGGGGTTCTGGAACTAAGTTCTGGGGCCTCGATCCACGTACCAGGACCACGATCCGTGGCCTCACTTACGGTTCGTAGGTCCGGCCGTGGGTCATGCCTTAGAGAAATTTCTAGGCTGAGCCTGGGGAGGGGTTACAGGTGGTGAACGACGGACCACCAGGACGGACCGTGGGTCACCCTACGGTCCGTGGGTTGCACCTGCAACTTCTGAAATCTGCCTTTTTGGTAGTTCTAGCATACGGGGTGTTAAAGGAGAAGTAATTTCAAGTGACAAAAACCCCCCAAAGAATAATGACAACTTTTAAGTTTCTAATGCAGGACAACCTGACAGTAAGTTCACAATATCCTCATCTTCTAACTCTACCTTATCCAGCATTAGGCTCTTTAGAGAGTTTCATCAATTATTATATTGTAATTGAGCCATTGGTTATTTGATAAAATAATTGTCATAGTTTGGAACTCTCTAAAGAGCCTAAAGTTGGAGTAGAGTTAGAAAATGAGGATATTGTGAACTTATTGTTAGGTTGTCCTACATTGGAAACTCTAAAGTTGTCATTATTCTATTTGGGGGGGGGGGGTGTTCACTGCCTTGAAATTTGGAGAAGTAATTTCAAGGTGATGGGAACCCCCCAAAGATTAATGACAACTTAAGTTTCTAATGCAAGACAACCTGACAGTAAGTTCACAATGTCCTCATCTTCTAACTCTATCTTATCCAGCATTAGTCTCTTTAGAGAGTTCCAAGCTATGATGAGTGTTTTATCAAATATCCAGTGTCTCAACTCCAATGTAATAAAAAAAGAACTGGTATAGATAGTCGGAGGCAATACGTAAGTGAGGTCAACATCACGTGAACGCAAAAGAACATCTTCCACTTCTCTTTCCATAGTGAAACTAATCCATCGACTGATTTCCAACTCACAGTTACAATTAGAGGTGTAATCCAAATTGAGTTGGAATTTTTTGATTTTGGAACAAGTGGATTTAGTTAAAACTGGTCCCCGAAGAATATGAAATTTTGGACTTCGGTATAATTTCTATTGCTGAAAAGGAAATTATCAATTGAAGTCCAAAGATAACTCCACCTTTTAGAGAGAAGACATTATGCGACGGCAACTTCGGTCCGCAAAAGAGAGAGCATTTGTACCGAGTGTGCATCAGGCAACTGACTAATACGGTTTAGAGTTTCTTCAGTTCCATTCTCTAACCTATTGGAACATCATGATTTTGGGGTTTTGCTATGTGGATTGGGAATGGTGTTTTCTACAAGACTTTCTCAGTTCTTTGTGTACTGATGGCTAACACGCGTCTGCCAAAATGGGTAACTAGCTCAATCTCAATTAATTCAATAACTAAAATTTTCATTTTAAAAGGACAGAAATGAATAATATCATACTACTTGAAAAAGGCATTAATGAAACAATAATTAACTAAAACATATTGAGCGAAAATTCTAAGAGATAACATTTGTTGACTAACAAGAGATGCACACTATAAGACGTTAACTCATTAATTTGCTGACAATATTGATGGATTCAAACTTAAAGATAAATGACCATTAGTTAACATGTAAATTCTCAAGAGCCTACATTCATCCACTCTGCTCTCGAGGCCAACAAAAGGACCAACAAAACAGGTAAGTTTTAATGTTGATTTTTAGCCGCCGTATCTACTCTTTTTTTTTTCTGAACTTGAGACCAGCTATATGAGCTAGCTTAGTAGAATTTTATACGAAGCAATAACCAGTAAAATGTACATTTTTACTCTTAATTTTTTTTAAAATTGAAAGAATATAGAGAAAAATTACTAGATAATATTGTATGAGAAGGTTTCTGAATTGTATTTCTTCGTTGTGTATCTATTACAAAGCTACTACGTATTATATATCAGTAAGAGCAGGACTGAAATGCAAAGAAAAATGGTATGTAACTAACTATTGATGGATAACAACAAATTACAACTTGTACTATTTCTAGAAGCATCTATTCTATACTAGTATCTATACTGAGGTTGAGTGTTCAAATGAGCCCAATCGAGCTTTCTTTGGTCCACATTAGGTCCCATTTTCTTCTTTACTTTTCCGAACATCATTTTTTCTCCTTAGTACTCATTAGGTCTCGGGACACCAAACTCACACCCTATGTCGTTTGAAAAGAAATTGAAATCAACTTGGTACTTGATTCTTTCCTTCATGTTGGGCCAAAGAATCCACATCAACTAATCAAATGTAGAATACCCATAAGAAAACATGAACAACGACACCTAAAATGCTGGTTTGGGAAAATCGAGTCCAAAATGACCCAAAAGGCCAATTCTGAGGGATAAGGGTAAATTTGAATTTATTATTATTATAGAAAATCTTAATACCTAAAGGTTTTGGAAATCACAAGTGAAATCAAAATGAAAAATGAGTTGAAATCATGCTCAAAACTCTAATTTACTTAAAACACAAGTTCATGAGAAAAACCTCCAACATTTGGGTCTGATACCACAACTCGAATATGAACTATTTCTTGAAAAATATCTTACCCATGCCTAAGGAAGTTCAAATATGAATTTTCATCGAAAATGCAGTTAAAATCGATCTTGAAATCCTTAATTTATCAAACTTTAACTGTATCGGGAAAATCCGAATTCTCAAGCTTATTCACGGTTAATATGATGAAAATAATTGATGAATAAACAAATATATGTAAAAATCGGGTTACCCATAACATAAGGATCCTAAATATGCATTTTCATCAAAACTGAGTCAAAATTGATAAAACTCCAACTTCCCCAAAAAAATACAAGGATAAGGAAAGAAAACCACAAGAAAAAATCATGAGAAATGACGAAATGAGCATTAGGTACTAAGCCACATATTGAATCGAGAAGAATACCGCAAGAATCACTTCATTTCAAGCTCTAGAACTATCAATATGCTCAAAATACCATATGAACACAATCCGAATTTTTAAGGATAAGGCACAAGTATCCCATGAATTATGACCGAAATCCCAGCGACACACATTAACTTAACTAGAGTCATATTAACCCCTAAACTATTTTAAAATGGGATAAATACACCATAAAAGCTGATGTGACATAGAGAGTGTGCACACTCTCTTGTAGGCAAATGATTAGTGAACAAATTGGACACATATCCTTTTTTAATTGGTAACTTTATAATTAGTTAGTACACATAATTATTGATATTAAAACTTATATATATTTAATTATTTTTATCTCTTTCTTTGTAAAATATTTATTTTAATTTCTTCCTCACTTAGAACTTTTTATTTTTTCTCTTTTATTAGTTTTTTATCTTTTCACTTTTAATTATTTTTAAAAAATATGTGTATTTTAAAAAATGATTAAAAAGTGTCCTTCAATTTTAGTGTTTTAATTTTTTAATATTTTATATGATTTTCTTCAATTATTTTGATATCCTTTCAAAATTAACTTATTTAATACAAGACATTTGAAATTTTAATTTGAAATCAAATCAAAAGGAAATACAAAGAAAATAAAAGGAGTAAATAAAATCAATAGAAAAATAAAAGAGAAAAAAAAAAGAATGCAGGTTTTAAAAAAAAAAAGTTAAGATACAAGGCAAAAAAAATTAATTTTTTTTTATGTGTATTAACTTAAATTTAAATACAAAATAAAGAAAATAAGAAGATTTTTTTAAAAAAATTAAAAAATAATTTTTTTTACTAAAAAAGTCGTAACTTCTTCATACGATAACGAAATGACCTGATTCTTTTTCTAAATGTCTTATATAATGATGTATACCTACTCATTCAATCGAAACTCAATTTTATGCTCACTTGCCAAGTCAAATATCATTTATGGTTCATAAATAATTATTTCATATTTCGCGATAAAAGTCCAATCTCGCCTTAGCAAAAACAAACCAAACTTTGCAGATCAGCCCTATAATTCATTCTCTAACTTTCAGAAGTTTTGAAATAATTTTTCGATCTTTAAACCTTGTAACGGACCTTTTAGTTGACACAAATTACTGAAACAACATCAAAGCACCTAAAAAGCTTAAGAACTCACCCGAAACTCATTTGGAACCTCTCGAACACAAACCAAATATGCTACTAGCTTTAAAATGATATTTGAGACTCAATGGAATCATAAGAACACCCAAACAAGGTCACCTTAACTGACATTGACTCAATTGAACTTTAACTTGAATCTCTAAATTTCCAAATAATGACATCAAACTCATCCAAAAGGTTTGAAAACTGAACCAAACCTTCAAATAGATCAAATATCACCATTCATACCTAGTGGAATCATCCAAACTCAAAAATGACCTTTCTAACATCAAACGTTGACTAAAGTCAAATTTAGCCTTAATTTCTTCCGCATCTCGTTTAATGGCTCAAAGTCAAACCAAAAGCCTTGAGAACCAAACCAACAACACATGTAGACCAAAAGCCGCATTCCAGAGCTAATTGAACTATCGAAATTCCATTCCAAGCTTGCTATAAAAAAATGCTGACTTTGGAACTGAGTCAATAGTCCTATTAACCCAAAAGTCACGTTCCGGAGCTGATGAAATTGACGGAATTTCATTTTGAGATTCGGAACTGCAAATGTTGAATAATTCAACCATTTCAACTTAAAAGCTTCCAAAACTTTCAAAAATCTCAACTTTATGATCCAGTTTCAAATTAATTTTCAAAAGCTTATCAAACACGACTCATGGAACTATCACGAGGGGTAAAATGGTAATTTTGCCAAAAATTCTATAAATCACCTTCAGGGTCATTACACTAACCTTCTAACCGAATCCATGTCTTCCACATCCTCCTATCAAAGTTATGTCAGTAAGAAAAAATTGTGACATTCATGTCATGTTTAATCGATACTCACCAATACTTCTTTGGTCTACCTCTACCACTCCTGAAACCGTCTATAGCCAAGTATTTACTTATAAAATGAACATGAAAATATGTGATTTATTAACTCGGTAGCTTAGGATACTTTAATACCTTGTTTATTAAGTATGATTTGATCATATTATAAAATTGTATAAGAGTTGAGAAAGTTTTGATTGCTTCAACAAATTCTAGGATTTCTATGTATATGAGGAAAAGTAATAACTTAAGAAATCCAAATTAAAATTGTAACTTCAATCAACAAACCCAAGTACCACACACACTTAAATCAAATAATAATATTTTTATAAATTAAGTAATACACGCGTCAAATATTCTTATTATAATATAATGAGTATCTATCTATCTTCTATACTACCTTAAAAGCATGAACTCCCTAACTTGAATGTTAAATTACTATAACACCCCCCAAACTTAAAACACCCAACTTATTATTCTATATTTTATATTGTGTTGTATTTATTTATTTATTTATTTATTTATTCTATATTACATTAAAAGCTGACACCCTTTTACATTGATGGGTAGTAACTTTTTCGAAGGGTTGTGAACTTTTCGATGAGTTATGACATTTCCAAAAGATTGTGATTTTTCTGAAGGGTTGTAACTTAACCGATTAGGCACGATAAACACATTTTCATACTATGCTTTGTTGTCTATAAATAGAGAGGTTCTCACAATTTTAAACTACAAATTTTGTAAGTTTTATATTTTTCTTAAAACAAGGAAGATTGTGATAGTTATTCAATTATGCAATTACAATTTTTTGTGTGGGTAAACTAAATAGATCAACAAAAATTGATGCAACAAGGAGAATAGAAATACTCAATTTCAAACGAGAAGACTATGTAGATAATTAATATGTACTCATTTTCTTAGCCATAAATATATTTTTGCAGCAACTTCTACTTGACAAGAAGTTCAATGATTTTCTTTTGCACAAACTACAACTTGTTGTTCAAGTTGTGCAAAGTCTCAACCTGTTGAAGAAAAATTATTTGATCAAAAACTTGTTTGAAGAGTCCAAACTAGATTTAATAGGTACTCCCTCGTTTCCAATTTTTTTGTTTTATTTTTATTTTTATTTTTATTCAGTTTAATATAGAATGTTCTTTTTTCTTGGGGGTTGGGGCACATCTTTAAGACTACAAAGTTAAAAGACATTTTTATATATTCTACATATCCTTAAATTAAAAGTTTTCTTTATATTTTAAAATTTTAATATCAATTTAAAATTAGATAAATCTTTATCTATATTTTTTTTAATCTATACTACCTTAAAAGAATGAACTACCTAGCTTAAATGTTAAATTTTTATAAAACCCCCAACTTGAAACACCAAATTTACTATATCGTCTATATTTTATATTATATTATATTTATTTATTAATATTATATTATGTTATATTAAAAACAGTCACCTTTTAACATTGAATGGTTGTTACACTTCCAAAGACTGATAACTTTTCTGATGAGTCGTGACCTTTTTCGAAAGGTTGTGACATTTTACAGGGTTGCGACTTTTCTGAAGAGGTGCGACTTTTTCAAAGGGTTGTGAGTTTTCCAAAGAGTTGTGATTTTCCGATGAGTTTGTGACCTTTTTGAAGGGTTGTGACTTTTCTAAAGGGCTGTGACTTTTTTCTTTTGATAAGACACAATAAGTATTCTTTCATACACTACCCTTTGTTGGCAATAAAAAGAGGGGTTTCCTCAAATTTTTAAACTACAATTTTTATAGTTTTTCATTGTTCTTCTTAAAACACTCAATTTAGTATATCTTCTATATTTTATATTATTTATTTATATTACAATATATTATATTAAAAGAAGACATTAATTCACATTGAATGGCTACGACTTTTTCAAAGAGTTGTGACTTTTTCGATGAGTTGTGATCTTTCCGAAGTGTTGTGACTTTTATGATAAGAAACAATATGCGCATGCTCATACTACCATTTGTTAACTATAAATGAAGGGGTTTCCTCACATTTTTAAACTACGAATTTTTAATGTTTTCTGTTCTTCTCTTCTTAAAAACTCAAGTTTGATTTACAAACGTTGACAATCTCAAAGTTCAATGAAATTAGAACACTCCCTAAAATTAATGTTAAATTAATATATTACTCCAATTAAAAACATTGAATTTAGTATATCTTCTATATTTTATATCAATATTTATTTATATTATATTATATTAAAAAATAAGAACTCCAACAATACAATAATAACTAAGTAAAGGACTATTGGGGAGGGAGGAGAAAGTATATTTAAGAGGTGTAACTAAGAAATTTCAAGAGTGACTAACTTTCAGTAGTAATCATAAGAAAGTGTAAATTTACTATTCATAGGAACTTATACTTTATCATTCATTTTATAATTGTTTACTTAATTTTATAATTTTATAATATCCTCCTTATTTTAAAAAATAGTGTAGTACATGATTTCATATTCACCTGCGCGTCAAAACTAGTAGTTTCTAAAAGAGGCAACGGACGCGTCAAACTGTTATATATATAATTATAATGAGTATGTCTCAGAAAACATACTGCTTCTCGTCTTTTTGAGAACAAGTATTAACTCCTGGTAATTTTCTTTTCTTTTCAATTATATACATTGCCTGCTTTCTTTATTGTTATACTAACAGTATATATATATATATATGTATGTGTGTATTTTGTTGAAGTTATTCAAGATCACAAGAAGAGGATGAAAACTTTAGTGACACGGAAGGCTGGCTTAGTGAAGAAAATTTCTGAACTCTCAATACTTTGCGACATCAAAGCATGCATGATCATACATGAAGGAAATAATCATCAAATCTGGCCGAATGATCCAAATGAAGTTACAGAGCTAATAAATCTCTACAAAAACCAACCACTCCAAGGCCAAAGCAAAAGGGGTAAGACCTTGTCCAACTATATCGAAAATGATGAAAAGAAAAAGGCTGAGATCAATGTAGAAAAGTATCCCACTTGGGATTCAAGATTTGTCTATAGTTAACAGTTCCTCTTTTGTTTACTTTTGAAGTTGTTGGATCGGAGTAAACAAATTAGGAGCTGTTTTTTTTATAAGATCAAATGTGGCTTGTAATATCAACTTTTGTGATGATACATATTAGTTATGTATAATAATAAGAATACTCTCTCTGTTCACTTGTACTTGTTCATATTAGACTTAGCACGCTCTTTATCATAGCTTCATTACAAAGAGATGTACACTGCCCAAACATTTCTTGTTATTGTTGAAACAGATCACAAAGTGTACTTACTACATTTTTGGCTTTATTTTACACCATCAGGACGATTAATAATGATTCCACTTACCATAAGTGTGACTTCATTATTCAACCTACCGGTCCTACAATTTCTTGGCTTGAAACAAAAATAATCAAGCTTTCTACTTATTTTTACAATGTTTTATCTCGTTCTAATGCACTCTACCAAACGATACCTAAGAGGTAATATATGTAATGAATAAATCCACTATGGCAGTTGGCAGAGTATAGCTAAACCAAAACATAGTTTTTATTTGTGGTTGAACCTACATGATATAAATGAGAACTAAAAATGTACTAATGTGGATGCAATATATGTACTATGCCATACTGAATAACTAAGGAAATAATATTTATACTTTGAATATTTCATTATAAAAAGGGGTTTTTTAATTAAAGTAACCATTTTTTTTAAAAAGATATTTATTTAGAGTTGTTACTTGAAATTGAATTTTGATGTTGCAAGTCACATTTTATTTGAATTCATAACAAAAAGGAAGATTTGACTCCATGGGTCGGGCTCGAGTCTCGAAAATCAAATCTGGACTTTTGGATCGCGCGTACGAGGATCAAATTTTGATTCGAGGTTGAATTTTGAGTTAGGATCAGGGATCGGGTCCCTATTCAAGTGGTTTGTGGCCGGGTTCTGGGTTGGTTTCAGGTTCGGTCTCGGGTTGAGACCAAGGGTCGAGTCTAGGTTGAATCTCAGGTTGTGGGTCAATCTCGAGTCTCATGTTCTGAGCGTCATATCGAGTTCAGCCCAAGTATCTTTTGGACTGATTTTAGCCCAACTCATTTTAACTTGCTCATTTCGCCCAACTTGCATATTTGACATCCATATTATATACTCTTTGAATAGCAAAACCAAAAATTTATGCAATATGACATTAATCAAATGGAAGATATGACTAAGAGTTAAACTTTAATCTAGCAATTTCCTGGGGAGGAAGGTTGGAGGAAATATTCTTTTTTTTTCAAATGAAATGTGTTTTTGCTATGGATTCAAATGAATATTTCCATTTGACAACATGTTATTGATTATTTTTTTTCTTGTTAATGAAAATAAAACATTATTCCTACTAAATTAAAATAGCAAGATAAGAATGTTAATTACTCAAACTTTATTTATCAAGACTTGAAAAATATAATTTTGTAAATTTATTTATCAAGACTTGAAAAATATAATTTTGTAACTTTTCTTTTGCTTGTTATAAATCAAAACAAAACTTATACTTAAAAAATGTGATTCTTTTGTTGGTTGTCAATTTTTCTCAAAATAAACCTATTAAAAATGAAATAAAATGTCAAAAAGTCACGATTAATCCTATAAAAACATTTAAACGTTAAAAGTGGTGTAAAGCTCAATTTGATTAAAAAGAATTAAGTGTGGTGTATGTCATTTGGATCGAAAAGAACATGAGGATATTCTAGAGCAAATTAAAACGTATACCAATTGAGATAATGATTCATCGGATGAGTAGGAATTAACTTATGTAATAGAGTCGATCCATTATAGTTTAGAGATCTTTCTTTTGTCCTTTTCACGTGAACAACTATTTTCTTTTCTTTTTTTCTTTCAAGAAGAAAAAATAGCAGATTAACTGATATTTATATTAGTTATGAAGGAGCCCAATGAAAAAAAAAATACATGTTGGGTCTTTGATACAGTTCAGATCATTATGTGTGAATATAGAATTCAACTTAATTTATTGATTATTACATATAATTCAATTAAGATACTGTATAAAAATATAATTATTATTTTAAATTCTAAATAGATATCATTTTCTCATGAGTTTATCTTGAATCAAGATTTTTTTGCTCGACTTTATCCCAAAATTTGTTATGTATCAATGGAGGAAATAACATATTCAGTCTAGTCTATGAACTACGGTTAAAGCATATGTAGACATTTAAATTTTTATTAGATTCTATAAGGCGTGTTCAATTTTAGTCGGGACTCAACAAGACGTGTTCAATTTCCGTTAGGGTTCTTGCAAGTTACTTCACCCTAAACTCTAGTTCATGCCTATATACCTTTGAAGAGGCATCTCGAATATCCCTTAAACTCTTGGAATATTCATAAAGAGATCAAGGATGTCCAAATCATCCTTGATTTGAGAGATACGCTATTAACAACCCGCAAATCACAAAAAAAAGTCATGAACCAGACCGTTGTGATTGACACCCACACTAACCATACGGTGGGAGAACCAAAACTACAGCCCAACTAATCAACTTAACACAAGTACTACACATTTAAAGCTACGGAAGCAGGTTTAAATAACTATATAATTAATACAGAGTCCCCATAAACTCCGGAAGTTCAACTAACATCTAACAACCAATGCGGAAATACTCCTAGAACTTGAAAGTCATTGTACCAAAATATCTAAGGGCAACAAGTCTAAGAAAAAGGGGTACAACCCTAACTAACATAAGAAATATCTAACAGTCTAAGTCCGAAGAAAATGGACTAAACAATAGAAAGGACTCCATGGCAGCCTGAAAGAACTGGCTCACCCTTGAAATTCGGTCTCGCTCACTGATCTACTAGCTGAGGTCTATCAGTAGCCGCCTGAAGATGCCCTGTACTCAACAAAGAAAGAGAAAGTGCAGTATCAGTACACAACCACAGTGTACTGGTAGGATCACGCGGCTATCCCAATAAGTGAAACATGTATATAAGCAGTCACAACATAGTAAACACGCATATACCGAACATATACAATATCAGTTATCATTTCAGGAGCAATGTACAATTCCACATTCTCAATAAAAGTATAAATGACAAGTCAATGAACCTCTCATGGAACCCAATTCAATGGTCCTCTCATGGAACCCATACACAAACTGTTAGTGTGCCGGATCGTGACACCCGATCTAAGTTAGTGTGTCGGAACGTGACACCCGATTCAATATGTATGTCGGTACGTGACATTCGATCCTAGTTAGTGTGTCGGAACGTGACACCCGATCCAATATGTATGTCTGTACGTGACATCTGATCCCAGTTAGTGTGTCGGAACGTGACACCTGATCCAATATGTATGTCGATACGTGACATCCGATCCCAGTTAGTGTGTCGGAACGTGACACCCGATCCATTCAACAATCCACAATCACAATCACAATGTACATTCTCATAATCATACAATCAAGTGTTGATTCATGGCTTACAATCATTCATTCATACTCATTTACATTAGGTGTAATCAATAGTGCAACATTCACATACATACATGCATTACAATGAAGCAAATATTAACATACATCACACAAACATGAAATCAAACAAACACCTACCTCGAACAAAGCTTTAATACCCTAAGAAACTTGATTCTTCCCTTTCTGGATTCTTTCCGCTTGTTCTTGGTCTACAAACAATCAATATAACGCGAGGATCAATAGATAAGACCTAATTATCCAGATTATAATCAATAATATCAATCCTAGGCCAAACCCTTGATCCCCATACCCAGTTTAGGGCTTCTTCCACCATAAATCCCAGATCAAAACCCTCCCCCATCGATAATTACCCAAGAAACTAAGTTCTACGGATTGAAAAATGGATTCGGGGAGTAAAAACGTTACCTTTGACGCTAGAAGAGGTGGAAAACCTTCAAGAAATATCTCTGGGTCGTTCCTTAGCTCTCAAGATCGAATGATGCAGAATAATAACATTTTTGAGATTTATTTCCAACTTAAGTCGCGATTGTCCCGCCACAGCGGACCTCATCCCGCTACAGCGGCCCCGCCCTGGCGGGAATAATCCCACCCAAGCGGCTTGCACGGAGACACAGAGTTAATTAATGAGTTTCAAACCCCCATTTCACAACACACCTTCAATCCATGACACTCAAAAATTACCCGTTCACGCTAAGATCAGTTTTGAGAGTTCTACTCGCCCGAATTCGATTCCGTAAAGTCGTACGGGTTCCTTAACGTCTTAGCTATCTACTCATGTGATAAAATTCATAATTAGATCTCTCATTCATTATCAGATTTCCCTAGACCTCACTGACTCAGATTTCGTCCAAATCTGGACTAGGCTAGGAATTTCCAAGTTACTACTCAAAAGTTTTCTGGCCCTAATTCTTTCCACATTGGCTTTTCCCTAACAACGGAATCAGGTCGTTACAATAGATACCAATTTACCCATCACTCGCCCCGAGTGATCAACTAGGAAAGACTGGCTAAAGTTAGGGTGGAGTAGTACTTTGAATCGTTGAACAACTGGGGATACTTGTCTCGCATGTCCTTCTTGGTTTCCCAAGTAGCTTCCTCCACCGGACGATGCTTCCATTGAATTTTGACAGATGCAATATCCTTTGACCTTAACTTGCGAACTTCCCTATCTAGAATGGCTATAGGCTCCTCCTCATAACCTCAAATATCTAACCTTCCGGTCTGCATACTCTTTATGCATGTTCTGAACTGCTAGAACATCTCCCGAATAAATTTCGCATTCCCTAATGATTCTCATCAAAAGGTCCTGCCTCAAATGTATCAAACCGGGAGACCTACATCCCTTTCCATACTCGAGTGATAAATATTGTTGTACGTAAACTTAACTACCAACAAAAGCGATTTCCAATAACCACCAAAGTCGATCGTACACACGTCTGCAACATGTTATCAAGGACCTTGAAACAATCATCAGGACGAATCCTTTCTCACATAACCATGATAAAATCCTAAATCAATACTCGCTACAATTAGAAGTGAACCTGAACCAACCAACACACACTCATAATACCCAACCAATCATAGTTCTTATCAACATCTTCATCTCACAACATAAATTCGCATGAGCTTAAGTTATAAAAGTTTGGTCTTTAGACATCAGATACTCATTGAGGGGTATGTCCAAGCATACCACCCTCTAACAACACTATCGAAATGCTAAATTTAGCAATTATAGATTAGCTCTTAAAAACAGTAGAATTGGACCTAATGATCCCCAGATTCAACCACACATAATCGATACATTACCTCGACAACTAGATGAATATTAAGATTGTCTAACAACCAAAATTACGCATGGTATCTCTTCTATGAATTCTCATAAGTAAGGTGGTGCATGTAGAACCACTGAAATACTTTAACAACTCCAAGACAACACCACATAAGTCATCTAAAATAACTACGTCTTCCCAAATCATCCCACTCAACCAAGAGAATATTGCAGGATCGATACACCTGATCCACCACAAGGGATCCACCCACAAAAGTGAAAACACACGTGAGCATAGCGCTAGTGAATCATACTCACAATCATCATAAACACTCCAATCATTTACCTTACTCTAAACCAACACTTTTAAATGAAAACCTTTCTTAGGTACTTAAACATTCAATAGTAATAAACTTTACGACTTAACCCAGGTGTAAGTCCTTTCAAAGGTTCAATACCTGATACAATTGATCATTTCTCACCTTACAAATTCATACCTTGACAAAATATATCACCACGAATGTAGACTTACAATGAAACATTTGAATTGTAAATTCAATAGTATAACACAATCCTCTTATCTATCCACGTTAGCTTATACCTTGAAGATTTTTATGAATTCATGGATCTTTGCTTATCATTGATAGCATCTCCATCGATCTTACAATATCTTTCGCTAACAATTCAATCGCACTCATTACTAAACTCAAAAACAAAACAAAGCACTTATCACCACACTCGAGCTAGTGTCTGTACACTCCTTTCTCAAAAAAATTTCAATAGTTTTTAACCAATCTGACGGACCTGTGACACTATTACCATAGCCACAGCAAAACGAATGAAATCACGTGTCTCTGAACCCAATTATCTACCCCTCTGAAGATATATCTTCAGCCTTTGCAATCAAATGGAATATCCTTGCTCTCGCCTCTCTCTCAAGGCTGTACTACATCCCCCTATTTTTTTATTTTTTTATTTTTTTACTCTAGCTCTTTTAAATTTTATTCGGGTGGTATCACACCATATAACCACGTTACTCACCAAATATTAGAAAACCACAACCTTAGATACTCGTAAGTCGTAATTACTATACAAAATTTGCTTAACCAACAATCTTATTATATAGTTGCATCCCATCACAATCCATCACGAACTCTTATTACCATTATGCTCAGTTAGCCCTGGCTATCGCTACGAAGTAAACCTTTTCATCGACATGACACCTCAAACTCAGGTATACCCATCAAATTCAAAGGACTAACCCAATTTTATACGCACTTTCTTACTAAAATCTTCAATTGCCTTCACCCAAGTATACTAAATGGGACTTTCTTTATCCATAAGCTTGTCATTCCGGTATCAATCCACTCCCTTATGGCTTCAGATAAAATCACCAGTCCTCATACTACCCTCCTTCTTCTTAACAAACAAGACAGGAGCACCCCACGGGGAAGCACTAGGACAGATGAAACCTTTATCAAGAAGCTCTTGGATTTGAGCTTTCAGCTCTCTTAATTCTGCCAGAGCCATGCGATAAGGAGGAATGGAGATGGGGTGAGTGTCAGTTTTTAAGTCAATGCAGAAATCTATATCTCTATCCGGAGGCATACCAGGCAATTTGATAGGAAACACTTCCTTGAATTCAGACACTACAGGAATAGACTCAATAGAGGGAGACTCAACATCAACATCCCGAATATGAGCCAATTACGCCAAACACCCTTGCCCCACCAGTTTCCTAGCCCGCACGAAAGATATGACCTTAGCTGGCTTAGGCTTGTACACCCCTTCCCACTCTAACTTTTCCCTACCCGGGATCTCTAAAGTTACCGACTTAGCATTACCATTAAGAACAACATAATAGGGGGACAACCAAGTCATGCCTAAGATTATATCAAGTCATTCATATCCAACATAACCAAATCAACCCAAGTCTGAAATTCATAAACACAAAAGGCAAACACGATATACATGGGTGACTATGACTGACTCTTCAACTAGGGTAGAAACATGGATTGGGGCATCAAGCACATCACAAACCGCATCAAATCCCAAGACAAACTGAACTGACACGTATGCATAAGTAGAACCCGGATCAAACAAAACAGTAGCCATCCGGTCACATACGAGAATAGTACATCTGACCACTGCATCAGAAATCTCAGCCTCGGTCTTGCTCGGAAATACATAAAACTGAGCCATGTCCTCTTGACGGGCAACCTCATTGCCTGGCTGCACTGCTCCTCTACCTGCATTACCATTTTCTTGGCCTCCACGGCCTCGCTGATTTTCTCCTCATATGCCCAGGTTCTCCACAATTTTACACACTTAATAACTTAACCAAGTAAACATCGCTGCTATTGGAGCAGTCGTATCCTGACCCTTTTTTATATACAATCAATCCATGGAATCGTAGTATAGCTTCTAACCTCAATTGGCATAACTTAATTTCAACATTCGCTAAACAACCCATACAAGTTATGATAACAATACTAAATGAATTTTCCAAAGTAATGGTATTCATTATCTAGTCGTCCCTTACCAAAACTTCTTGAATGTTGTCACCTATAAACTTGAATCTGCAAAACTCACCTTAATCCCTTCACAAGCGACGATAGTAGCTAGCGAGCCCCATAAAGCTCTTAATTTCAGTCACAGAACTAGGTCGGACGCAATCTCTGACTGCTTTAATCTTTTAGGAATCTACCACTACCCCTTCCCTTGAAACTACATGCCCCAAAAGGGCAACCGAAGTCAACCAAAACTCACACTTAGAAAATTTAGCATACAATTTTTGTGTCCCAAGGACACTCAGAACAATACGAAGATGATCGGCATTCTCTTTCTCACTTTTTGAATAAACCAATATGTCATCAATAAAAACAATCACAAAAGAATCCAGAAATGGTTGGAACACACCATTCATCAAAATCATGAAAGCTGCAGGCGCATTTGTCAATCCAAACGACACAACTAGAAACTGGTAGTGCCCATAGCGGGTTCTAAATGCCATTTTTGGGTATATCCTCAGGCCTAATCTTTAACTGATGATAGTCAGACCTTAGATCAATCTTAGAGAAAACGGATGCACCCTGCAACTGGTCAAAAATATCATCTATCTGACGCAGTGGATACTTGTTCCGAATGGTGACCCTATTCAACTGTCGGTAGTCTATACACATCCTCTCTTGCTAGTGATGGTGTTACCACTTCTGTTGCTCTAGTTCAGACCATAGAGTGAAGAAGGAAAGATACCAATTTGTATCACCCAGATATCAATTGGATTCAAGTAATAGCGCGAAAGGAGACAAGAGAAGACAGAGGAATTTCCTAAAGTCCTATAGCCTCTCGAAGAAAAGTGCAGACGTCTTCGTACTGTTCCGCAAGATTCTACTAGACTCGTTTTGGTACAATGAGATCAACGAACCTAGGGCTCTGATATCAACTTTGTCACGATCCAGACCGTCGTAATTGGCACCCACACTAACCCTCCGGTGGGAGAACCAAAACTACAGCCCAACTAATCAACTTAACCCAAGTACTACACATTTAAAGATACGGAAGCAGGTTTAAATAACTATATAATTAATACGAACTCCCCATAAACTCCGGAAGTTCAACTAACATCTAACAACCAATGCGGAAATACCCCTAGAACCTGAAAGTCATTGTACCAAAACATCTAAGGGTAACAAGTCTAAGAAAAAGGGGTACAACCCCAACTAACATAAGAAATATCTAACAGTCTAAGTCCGAAGAAAATGGACTAAACAATAGAAAGGACTCCATGGCAGCCTGAAAGAACTGGCTCACCCTTGAAATCTGGTCTCGCTCACTGATCTACTAGCTGAGGTCTATCAGTAGCCGCCTGAAGATGCCCTGTACTCAACAAAGAAAAAGCAAGTGCAGTATCAGTACACAACCACAGTGTACTGGTAGGATCACGCGGCTATCCCAATAAGTGAAACATGTATATAAGCAGTCACAACATAGTAAACACGCATATACCGAACATATACAATATCAGTTATCATTTCAGGAGCAATGTACAATTCTACATTCTCTATACAAGTATATATGACAAGTCAATGGTCCTCTCATGGAACCTAATTCAATGGTCCTCTCATGGAACCCATACCCAAACTGTTAGTGTGCCGGATCGTGACACCCGATCCAAGTTAGTGTGTCGGAACGTGACACCCGATT
>JAJONR010007179.1:0-26031 GCA_029582245.1 Solanum etuberosum
GCTTCATTGATACCACATGGAGTTCGAGTTAGCTATGGTGAGCCTCCTTGTTTCCGGAGGGTTCCACTTTTACTTTCAGTTATATCAGTTGTTAGGATGTCGTGGGTCTTGTCCCGACTTCCATCTTTGTCATTTAGAGGCTTCATAGATAGACAGTAGAGTTTCAGAAGTCTATTAATTTATTTTGTTAAATATTTTAAAGACTTAAGTTACCTATTTTATGGCGAGTTGAATATATTATTTTTATTCAGTTTCTAAGCTTTTGTATGCTTGAGTTAGTCTTCCGCTTGTAGTCAGCCAGGATGAGGGTTCGCTTGGGGACCAACAATGGTTCTCGAGTGCCAGCCACGTCCAGGATTTAGGCTCGGGTCGTGACAATCTTCTTGCAATAAAAGAAGGCCCTTGTGCGAGGACTCTAACATCCTTTATGATGTTAGATGTAGCCTCTAACTCATTTACCTAACAAAATTGAAAGTTACAATTATAAATACAATATAAGTACAAGGACGAGAATTTAGCTTGACCAATGACTTAGACGTTCTACTTACTTTTTCCTTGAACCACTCTGGAAATGTATCAAAATGCAGACAATCAAGTTGATGTTGATTCAAACGACGCTTACGATGTGATCTCTTGATTTCAGTAATATGCTCACTATTTACATAACTCATATCTATCAATTTTGTTATCAAATAACACTTTTATATAGATATATATATAGATAGATAGATAGATAGATAGATATAAAACTTACTTTTAGAATTCTCAACCACCTCTGACTCACAATTGAATAACATATGTCTATGTTCTTGTAACCACGTTTTCTCGTCCAACTTAAATACATCTATTCCACCATCTGACTCCCCAACAGTAGGAAAAAGACATTATTCGTTATTAGTATCATGATTAATTTGATCATCAAATTTTGTAGAACAATAAGACCTTGAATCTCCACCCTCCAAATATCGTGAACAAAATGTCAAACATTCATTTGCTATGTATGCTTCTGCTATTGAACCTTCTGGGCATGCATGATTACAAACATATGATTTTAAAGTACCCAAGTACCTATAGAATTAGGTAATATTATTATTTTGATATTATAAGATTTACGCACTAAAAAAATACAGTGAAGATTCAATGATATTCTGTGTATCTCTCAATTGGATACATCCAACGATAATGTATTGGCCCCGCAAGTTTAGCCTTTGTTGCTAAGTGAGTAACCAAGTGTACCATAATAGTAAAGAATCCGGGGGGGAAGAACTTCTCCATAGTTGACAATATTTCTGGAACTCTTTGTTTAAGTAACTTTAACTCATCTAGTTTTAACACTTTGTTACATAAAACACGAAAGAATGTGCATAGTTCAATTAAAACGGAACTGATTCTTTTATCCGTTGATCTTCGTAAGTCAATAGGAAGAAGTTCTTGCATTATAACATGACAATCATGAGTTTTTAGTCCAGATATCTTTCGTTTGCGAATCCAACGTGCGATATTAGATGAATAGCCATGTGGAAACTTGAAGTTTTCCAAAACATCATAAAACAACTATTTCTCCTTCAAAGACATTATGAAATAAGTAGGAGGAAGATATGTCCTCCGACTAGCTCGATATTGAGGCCATAAGCGTGGTTTTATTTTCATATCCTTCAAATCTAATCGAGCAGGTAAGTTGTCTTTAGATATCAATACCCAATAGTGTATAAATTATGTTGTCACACACATTTTTTTCTATATGCATCACATCAAGATTATGGCGCACCAAGTTATACTCCCAATAAGAAAGATAAAAAATGCTTCTCTTTTTCCATGTGTGATTCATCACCCCACTTAACCCTTCACTCGACTTGCCAAGAGTAAACTTTATATCTTTAACTTGATTCAACACTTGTGAACCAAATATTGTACAGGGTGCATGTCTTGTTTCTTTAGTTCCATCAAATGATTTAGCATCATTTCGATATATATGGTCCGACCTCAAGAAACATCGATGACCCATGAAACAAAACTTCTTACCATATTTGAGTCTTCTATAATGAGTATTTATGTTGCAAGAAGGACATGCAAACCGACCAGAAGTGCTCCATCCCAAAAGAGTACCATATGCTGGAAAATCATGTATAGTTCACATGAGAGCTGCTCGCATCTGAAATATCTCCTTAGTAGAGGTATCATATGTTTCTATCCCAACATCTCATAATTCATTTAACTCTTCTATTAAAGGCTGCAAAAGATATCAATATTATTTCTGGGATCTTTTGGTCCAAGTATCAGCAAAGACAATGAAGAACTCTTGCTTCATGCACATCCATGGTGGAAGATTATATGGCATTAAAATCACTGGCCATGTACTATGAACTGTTCGCATTGTGCCAAATGGATTAAATCCATCTGAAGCTAATCCTAGACGTACATTGCGAGGATCTTTGGCAAATTCTGGATACTTACTATCAAAATTTTCCAAGTTTCAGAATCTGCAGGATGTCTTAGTACTCCATCTTTGTTGCGCTCTTCATGATGCCAACTCATTGCTTTAGAAACTTCTGAAGACATAAATAATCTTTGCAACCTTGGTTTTAAAGGAAAATACCTTAGGACCTTGGCTGAAATTTTTTTAGCATTATTTTTCCATCTAGAAGCCCCACAAATTTTGCATTCATTAACATCTTTATGGGCAATTTTTTTCCTAAAAAGCATACAATCATTAGGACACGCATGAATCTTTTCGTACTTTAAGCCCAAACCTTCAATTATCTTTTTAGTCTCATAGAAAGAAAAAGTCATATCCTTCAGGTAGTGCATCCTTGAATAGTCCGAGCAATGAATTAAAGGATTCATTTGACCATTTGAACATGCATTTTTTACGATAGATATGCAACAAAAAGGATAATTTGCTAAACTTCTTGCAACCAGGATATAATTTTTCATTTGCCTCCTTCATGAGTCTTTCAAACTTATCCATCTCTGGATGAGGTTGTTTTTTAGATGGATGATCAGCATTTTCTTGTAGGATTGGCTCCATCTTACCTCTTTCATCAATGTCACTATCTATGAACTCTGTACAACCTCCAAAGGCATCATGTATTATTCCTCTCATATCATCACCTCTTACAGTTGCCTGCTTCTGATTATTTACTTCAGTATTGTCTGATCCCTCTAGAGACTCTCTGTGACAAAACCAGTTATCATATGATGGCATAATACCATTAACAACAAGATGATCATAAGTCGTTGCTCGATTTACTTAATGGATAAGTACACATTGGATACAAGGACATGAAATTTTCTTTCCTGCTTGCTTTTTAGAAAATACATGGTTTAAAAAATCTTCTACTCCATCCAAGTATTCTTTACTAAGTCTATCAAAAAGACATCCATCTTTTATTTCTAGAATTGCTCATGACGTTCAAGATATGATTTTATTTTCTGCAATTATTGTAGGAGCTGAAAATACATTAGTAAGAAAGGGAGAAAATTAATCAAAAATGTATTTCAGATAAAACATCCATTTTATTAGTATGTAATTTCTTTTCTCAAAGATATCATTTTAACAATTGAAATGTACATTAAATTTGAATTAATAGTGATCATCATGTTATATGTTCATTTTTAATATGGTTAAAAATATAGTCTTATTAATCGCTACTGTGTATCAGGGAACTGAGTGTACTAAATGTCTTTGGGATATAAAAGTCTAATGTAGTGAATCTAAATTGGAATTAGCTAATTTACTATGGAACATAATCAAAGTTCCTAAACTTATATTCATTAAATAGCTTGTTGTGTGGGGTAGATTACTTATTAAAGATCGATTGCAAATGTTGGGTTTCGGGACAGGAGATACTAACTGCATTTTATGTAGTTGAGAAACCGAGAAAATTAAGGATAAGACGAGCGGAGCAGCTCATGACTTTAAAGGATAAGGCCTCTTGAGCAACTTAGGCAACTAAAGATAAGACAAGCGTAGCAACTCAGGCTATTAAGGAGTTGTCCAATGAAGCGGCTCAGGCTACAAAAGGGAAGGCTTCAAAAATAATGGAGTCGGTTAGAGAAAAACTCAAGCTGGTGAAGAGAAACATGTGAAGCATACTTTTGGCATGGCTGATACTGATGAAGATCCTAATGTCACAAAAAAAATGTTAGATTATTAGACTGGCCTACTCTAGTTTATGATGGATTCAAGTACTCGTATATCTTGTGTTTAGCAGCTGCTTGGTTGTTCCTTTAAAGTTTCCCCCCTTTCGAGGGGATATAATAAAAGATTTCCATACCTCTGTACTGAATGAGGTATGCGGTTAATGAGATGCTTATGTTGATCAGGAATAAAGTCTGAACAAGAGGAAGAAAAGAAGTGATTGCTGCAACATACCAATCTGTTATCTACTACACGTTGTTGACTTGCAATCAGAACACATTCAGGAAGGGAACATAACAGTATGTTTGTAGTCCAGCAGGTTAAATGCATTATCAGTGAAAGAGTAATGACTGTACAAACTACAAGGCATAGGAGTAAATGTATTTATTTATTTCAGAGAATCTGTAAGTAGGTTGTGCTTGAGGTCTACTAATCTGTTGCCAGATAGTTGGTTACCAGATTATAGATTTTCTTAGCTGTACTCTTTCATTTGTTGTTATGTTAAGGTTTCACATTTTATGGCCAAAAAACACATATTCTAGTAAGCGTCTAAAACAGAAAACTAAACGAACGACAAGAGTAATAAATAAAACATTCAAGGACAAAAGCTAAACTACTAGAACACAGATCAAAAGGAAGACAAAGCAGTGACTGGCCGAGGTTGAGTGCTTAAAGGAAGATTATTAAAAATAACTAAAATCGTCAAAGTCTAAGTTACTAATACTTTATTATTACCTACAGTTAACGTGTTTATAGTTGAGAGAGTTCGACGAAAAATTTAACTGATAAACGAGAGATGCAGCAGTTCAAGAAATATAAACATTAGTTTCACTGTTACAATGTATCATTAACGTAAAGAGATATCGTAAAATAAACTGACTGACTAATTCACATCCACCTAAAATAAGATTCTTATGGCTGATGTTCTCAGCAATTTATAATCAAGATTTCAAGTATTTAACATGAATCTAAATAACAGTGAGCTCATGGAATGAAAAAACAAAAATTGTTGTAAAAATATGAATCTCAACAACAGAGGGTCTATATAATCGCTAAACTTGAAAATTTCAAAGAAGAGATCTTAAGTCGTAGTCAAAATGAAACAACTCTTTTCTTGTACTAGTTCTCGTAATCACAATAGAGCTTTTCAATGATCATAAGTTACAACTCTATTAACAGCCACGCGCCTTAATATATTAACAGAGGAACCGATTCAATCAATTGCAATCAAACCAAAAGCAACAAGAGATCACAAACACAGAAAAAAAATATACTTTTACGAATGTCAAATCACTTGGAAATCACAATTAATGCCTAAAAACAGATTAGTTTTTCAAGTATTCTATTTTCTTCCCAACTAATGACTAAGTACTGATTTATGAACATGGTAGAAAATAAGTTACATGGTTGAATTCTCAATGAAGATCTACAGAGCATCAAAGAAAATAGAACGTGATAGAAACAAAGGAGTGGAGAAGAGCAATCTACATACCTGAAAAATTCTAAAAAGCTCATTGTTGCTGGATGTCGCTGCTGTGAAAGAGAAATATGTTGATGAACGTCGTTGTTGTGAGAGCAGTATATGCTGCTGGACGTGCCAATCTGATGAATTAGGTTTGGGAATCCTTATGTGCTTTGGAGATCTTTTTAGTACTACTATTTTCCTTAATCGTGTAAAAAAGCTTTTGTGGTTATTAATGTTTACCTTAGAGCTTAGGAAAACATTTTTCTTCAGAATTTAGAGAAAGCCGCGACTTGAAAAAAAATAAGGAAAGGCGGGAGTTTTTAGTTTTAGAAAAACAAATACTTTTTTGCGGCTATTCTTTCTAATTTCTACTAAATATATACTTATTACTCGACATTACACATTAGCCATTGATATTTTGCCTCACGTGAATATAGTTTGTCGCTAACGTTCATTTTTGTAGTAGTGATATACGACCGGTCCAATATCCTTCGGAATATAAATGTTGATTTAATACATAGTCCTCCCTTTAAACTAGTCTAAATATTTCATTTTGACACTCTTATAAAGTTTTATTCCAATTGAACACACAATTTTCTAGTAAAATGTTTCAATTAGACAATATCGATTCAAATTTTGAAAAATATTTACTTTTATGTTCGTTCGTCTATGAGGTAGTTAAGTAAATCATATAAATATGTCATCTCCTTTAATTATAAGTATTAACCTGAAGTAGAAAATACATGACACTTTATAACATATTGAGGCGGTAGTCATCAAAATTTTGTGGGACTCCCCAAGACAAACCCAATTTTCAGTTAGGGTTCATGGAAGATACTCTATCCTAAACTCTAGATCATGCCTATAGAGATGGTAATGTATTCTCTTGAAAAGAAATATTGAATATCCCATAAATTTTTGGGATATTTATAAAGAGATCCAGATGTGTCAGAACTCTTCTTGACGATTGTCACCCCCCGAGCCTACACCCTGGGCGGGACCGGCACTCGAGAACCATTACTGGCCCCAAGAGAACCCTTGGCATGGAAGACTTCCTCAATAATAAGAGAACTTTAAAAGGTAAACTTTACTCAGCTGTCTCAAAAGATAAACTCATAATGTTTTAGAATCAAGCATTCAACTAGCCAAAGTGGCAACTCAAGTCTCAACATAAACAACTGAAAATGAAAAGACTCATGAACTACTGTCTATCTATCTATGAAGCCTCTACTAACTGAGATGGACGTTGGGATAAGACCCACGACATCCTACTAACAAAATGAAATGGCTGAAAGTAACCAAGGGTTCCTCCGGAAGCAAAGAGGTTCACCAACAACTCTGGAGCTCAACTGGATTAACGAAGTACTGGATGCTGATCCTGGTTACCCATATCTGCATCAGAAAAGATGCAGGCCAAATGGCGTCAGTACATGGAATGTACGAGCATGTGAGGGGAAATCTAAAACAAGACATAAGCTTGGCTGGAACTGAAGAAACACTTACCTCTTCTCAACTCAACTCAACCTCATTTCAATATAAAGCAATAGAAATAGATAACAACTCAATGTATTATAAAATACAATATAAACTCTGTTTGTATGCAAAAATACAAAGTAAACTCTGTTTGTATGCAAAAATACAAAATAACTCTGTTTGGGAGATTCTCTAACCGACAACCATCACTATGAGCTATGTGATAATACAACGTCTAGCCTATGCTGCCAGAACTTTCCTATGCTTTGCCAGGGTATAGAACCTACTACTAATTGGATCCACTAGTCTATGCTAAAAAGCATTAAGGAATCATCTAAAAAGTATGATTCTTTCTACCCACGTTGGCTGCATGGTTTATGAGGACTTTAAGTTATCTGAACTCATCCCCATATCGGTGCTCAATACTACTCCCAAAATATAACTAGCTCATATGTTTAAAAACATAACTCTTTCTGTGGTTTGAGATTATTACTCAAAAATCTTTCTCTTAAAAGAGATGGATGGTACTAAAAACTACTCATGAAAACTCTTTTGGAAAGCGGTGTTTCCTCTCATCTTAAATGTGAAAACACTTACTCTTGGGAATAATTAGTTCCCTTATATCATTTTTAAGAAAATGAACTCAACTCTACTCTTCCTCAACTCTGTGCTCAAGTCATTTAAAACAAGTTTTAAAATAATTTGTAAAAGACTTCTTAAAATGACTCGAAGAACTCTCAAGACTTGTCTCTTAGTTCTACCTTGAATTTGAATTATGAATTCAAGGTTATGATCTCATGTTATGGATGATCTCTCGAGGTTTAGATGTACCTTAGAGTGTAGAAATCAATTAGAAAACATAGGTACGATTCGAGGGAACTCATACGGAAAGAAGGTCGAAAGGGTAGAGGACCTGGCATATTGAGTGGCGCAGGGGGCCAGACCCTGAACTACAGAAGGTAAGTTGGGGCGCACTGAGTGGCACGGCGCCCCAGGAGCCAAACCACAGGCCCTCTTCCCTAGCGCACTCCTGGCGCGGTGCGCCAGTCCCCTGCCCAGAAAACCGACGAATTCTCTTACTCATTTTTCGACCCTAATTCGCCTAAAATCAAATGGTTTCTTCCCCAACCACTTAGATTCGAATACCCACTAAAATTACAAAAGAATCTACTCAAAACAGCTCTTAAACTCCA
Organism: Solanum etuberosum; assembly: GCA_029582245.1. Classification (NCBI taxonomy): domain Eukaryota; kingdom Viridiplantae; phylum Streptophyta; class Magnoliopsida; order Solanales; family Solanaceae; genus Solanum; species Solanum etuberosum. Next base: position 8,273 of record JAJONR010007179.1, read on the forward strand.
AACGTTTACCTCAAGAAATCATTAAACCCATCCTAAATTCAAGAACTCAAACAATACTTCAAGACACTAATCAAGAACTCAAACTCTTCAACTTCAAGAGCGAAATTTGCGCTGAAAATAACATGATTGGCGTTTGGATGAACGAACCCAACACTATGAGAACTCACATACCTCTTAGGGATTAAACCCTTGGCAAAACAACCTTTGAATCGCAAGAAAACTTGAAGAACGCCTTGACTTTTCTGCTTTTCTCCTCTTCATGAACTCCTCTCAAAACCCTAGCGTAAATTAGGATTTGTAAAACTAAACCAAATCAGTTTAGAACCCTAAGTATTACCAAAATTCGCTTAAATCTGAAAGGGTAAGGAAAAGACCAAAATACCCCTCTTAAATCCAGGCAACTTTCCTTAAGTGGACAGGCAGATTTCAAATGGTCATATCTCCCTCATACAAGCTCGAAAATTAGCAAACTCAGAGGCGTTCGGAAGCGGATTCCAAGACCTTTCATTTTATATCTTATGGGCCACCTAAATTATATTATACTGAAAGTTATGGTCGTTTGAAGTTGACCCAAAACTCATACTTAGCATAACTTGCCAAATTTTCCAAATTTACTCTTTCCAAAAATAGTTCTTTCTAATTCTAGTTCTTTCTAAGGAGGGATGTTACAATATCTCCCCCTTGGGAATATTCTTCCTCGAATGAGATCACTCTAAAGTAGAACTTAGGGTGTAACATCTAACATTCAGCTCAAACACACAACATGCAATATATAACACATCACATTAACTTAAAGAGTACTAAGTAAAGAATTAGTACCTTGATCTGGTTCTCCGGTCTCAAAGAGATGTGGGTATCTCTTCTTCATATCCTCCTCAGCCTCCCAAGTAGCTTCCTCAACAAACTGATTCCTCCATAGGACGTTGACTGATGCTACCTCCTTGGTTCTCAACTTGCGAACCTGACGATCCAAAATCTTAACGGGAATCTCCTCGTAGGATAGGTTGTCTTTAATACCAATATCTTCAGTTGGTATAATAAGTGAAGGATCGCCCATACACTTTTTCAACATTGAAATGTGAAACACTGGATGAACTACTGTTAATTCTTGCGGTAGCTCCAACTCATAAGCTACATTACTGATCCTCTTGGATATTCTGTAAGGACCAATATACCAGAGACTAAGCTTCCCTTTCTTACCAAATCTCATGACACCCTTCATGGGTGAAACCTTCAAGTAAACCCAATTATCTACTTCAAACTCTAAATCCCTTCTCCTAACATCAGTATATGATTTCTGACGACTTTGCGTTGTTTTCAACCTTTCTTGAATAATCTTCACTTTCTACATAGCTTGATGAACCAAGTCTGGTCCTATCAACCCAGCCTCACCAACCTCAAACCATCCAATAGGGGATTTACATCTTCTCCCGTAAAGAGCATCATAGGGAGCCATTTGGATGCTAGAGTGGTAACTGTTGTTGTAAGCAAACTCTATTAAAGGTAAGTGATCATCCCAACTACCCTTGAAATCGATCACACAAGCCCTCAACATATCCTCTAAAGTCTGAATCGTACGCTCTGCTTGACCATCAGTATGAGGATGAAAAGTAGTACTCAACTTTACCTTGGAACCCAAACCTTTCTGGAAGGACTTCCAAAATTGTGTGGTGAATTGCGCACCTCTATCTGAAATAATGGACATTGTAACTCCATGAAGTCTGACTATCTCTTTAATGTATAACTTGGCATAATCCTCTGCTGTAAAAGTAGTCTTTACCGGTAAGAAATGGGTTGATTTAGTCATTCGATCTACAATCACCCAAATTGAATCATGCTGCCTACGAGACCGTGGTAAACCAGTAATAAAATCCATATTGATCATCTCCCACTTTCATTCTGGAAGATCTATATTCTGAGCCATACCACAGAGCCATTGGTGCTCTACCTTAACTTGTTGGCAATTCGAGCACTTAGCAACGAACTCTGCAATAGCCTTCTTCATACTATTCCACCAATAGACTTTTCTCAAGTCACGATACATCTTTATGGAACCAGGATGGATAGAATATCTGGAGCTATGAGCTTCCTCCATGATCCTCTCTTGAAGTTCATCCACCTTGGGTACACACAATCTGCCTTGATACCTCAATACACCATAAAACCATGCGTACCTTCTGGTAAGGTCAACACTGGGGCAGTAGTCAACCGCTTTTTCAATTCCTGAAAGCTTTTCTCACAAGCTTCAGACCATTCAAACTAACTGTCTTCTGAGTCAACTTGGTCAACGGGGACTAAATAGATGAGAACCCCTTAACAAACCTTCTATAATAACCAGCCAATCCCAAGAAACTTCTAATATCAGTTGGAGATGTGGGTCTAAGCGAGTTCTGTACTGCCTCAATCTTTTGAGTGTCAACTCGAATCCCATCACCAAAAATAATATGGCCTAAGAATGCCATAGACTCAAGCCAAAATTCACACTTAGAAAATTTAGCATACAACTCTCTATCCTTGAGAGTCTGAAGAACTACTCTGAGATGACTAGCATGATCTTCCTCATTCCTCGAATAGATTAGAATGTCATCAATGAACACGATAACAAACATATCTAGATAAGGCTTAAATACTCTGTTAATAAGGTCCATGAACGCTGCAGGAGCATTAGTCAAACCAAATGACATGACCAGAAAGTCATAATGACCATAGCGGGTCCTGAATGTTGTCTTAGGGATGTCACTTTCTCTTACTCTCAACTGATGATAGCCAGATCTTAGGTCTATCTTAGAAAAATAAATGGCACCCTGAAGTTGATTGAAGAGATCATCAATTCTCGAAAGAGGATACTTATTCTTGATAGTAACCCTGTTCAACTGACGGTAATCTATGCACATTCTAAGAGAATCATCTTTCTTCCATAAAAATAAGACCGGAACGCCCCAAGGTAAGACACTTGGTCGAATAAAACATTTCTCAAGGAGATCTTTCAACTGCTCTTTTAACTCTTTCAACTCTGCTGGTGCCATTCTGTATGGAGGAATAGAGATAGGACGAGTATCAAGAAGACTATCTATATCGAAGTCTATTTCTCTCTCAGGAGGGACTTCGGGAAGATCATCTAGAAAGACATCTGGAAACTCACTTACAACTGGAACTGACTGAATAGGTGGTGTCTCAACACTAGAGTCATTAACTCGGACTAAGTGATAGATGCACCCCTTGGAAACTAACTTTCTGGCCTTAAGGTACGAAATAAAACGACCCTTAGGCACTGGTGAACTACTCATCCACTCAATAACTAGCTCATTAGGAAACTGGAACTCAACTACTCGAGTTCTACAATCAACTGAGGCATAACAGGCATGAAGTCAATCCATACCTAGAATAACATCAAAATCTACCATGTCTAACTTGACTAAGTCAGCCATGGTGCTCTTGTGATTAACGAAAATGGTACAATCATGATAAACTCTCTCAGCTAGAATAGACTCACCAATAGGTGTAGAAATACTGAAGGGCTCAAGAAGTTGCTCAGGACTAGTATCGAAATTCATGGCAATATAAGGAGTCACAAAAGATAGACTCGCTCCTGGATCTAGCAAAACATATACATCAAAATTAAAAACTTTGATCATACCAGTGACAACATCTGGCGTATCCTCTTGCTCTTGGCGACTGGTGATAGCATACAGACGGTTTGCTCCTCCGCCTGCCCCTGAAGTAGCCCCGCTAGGTGCAGCTTTGTCTGGTGGAGCAACTGAAGAATATTGGGCTCTATTGCCCCCATGACCATTACCTTGCCTGTTTTTTGGGCACTCTCTCATGAAGTGACCATTTTGCCCACACTTGAAACAACCAGTGGAGACATCACGACACGCTCCTGAGTGGGTCCTACCATACTTAGCATATGCAGGAGTCCCATTACCTCCTTGTGCCACACTACCTTGAGACCGTGCATGTCTAGCTCTTAAATTCTGCAAATTCGGATTCTTAAACTCACCTTTGTTCCTTGATGCAGGTGCACTAGCAGATGATGGATTAGGTCCCTTTTGCTTTTGTTGGAAAGATGACCAGTTTGCATTACTCTTCTGCTGTCCTAACTTATTTCCTGCAGTCTTGGCTTTCTTGTTTCTAAACTTTTCTCTATCTATCAGTTTATCTTCCTCAACCTGTGGCACATGGATCATCAGCCTTGCTATGTCCATTTCTCCTATCAGCATAGCTGCCTTGCCCTCCTTACTTGACAGACGAGACAATCCAGCAACAAACAGACTCATCCTGCTCCTCATGTCAGCAACCATCTCTGGAGCATAGCGGGATAGTTGGGTGAACTTAATACTGTACTCATGCACACTCATGGATTCCTGCTTAAGAGTGAGGAATTCCCTTACCTTGGCCTCTCTCAGTTCACGGGGAAAGAAACGCCCCATGAAGGCCTCCTCAAACATAGCCCAGCTCACAATCGGTGCACCCTCAGCTCTATTCTTTTTCGATTGGTCAAACCAGATTTTAACGACACCCTTTAGTTGGTATGCAGCTAGTTCCACTCGCTCAGTATCGGCAACATGCATAATCTTAAAAACCTTCTGTAGCTCTTCCATAAAGTTTTTCAGATCCTCAGTGACAGTTGAACCAGTGAAGTCTGGAGGATTCATTCTTAAGAACTCACGGATCCTTGACGTATCAGCCACATCTTGTCGAATCTCTCTCTGTTGCCCAGCTTGGTTGATCACAACTTGGCTCAACATCCGGATAGCTTCCCGGAATTCAGCATTAGTGACCTCTTTTTGGGGTTGCACTTCTGGTGCATTAGGTACCCCTTGATCCTCAACGTTCCTCTTAGCGGGCCGACTTCGGACAGCTCTTCGTGGAGGCATGATCTGAAAGACACCAGCAAGCACGAGTTAGAAGTAATTTTTTTATAGAGATGAACTCTATCGCACGAAAAGAGTATGAAAGAAGTGAGATAGTTCCTAAATGACGTAGCCTCCTAATTATAGATGTGGCGCGCTTCACATCGATAACTAGGAATTTACAGACACGACTTCATAGACACCCTAAGAATCTTGAACTCTGTGCTCTGATACCAAGTTTGTCACGCCCCGAGCCTACACCCTGGGCACGACCGGCACTTGAGAACCATTGCTGGCCCCAAGAGAACCCTTGGCCTGGATTAACTCTTAGCAGAAGACTTACCCAATAATAAGATAACTTTAAAAGGTAAACTTTACTCAATTGTCTCAAAAGATAAACTCAGAATATTTTAGAATTAAGCATTCAACTAGCCAAAATGGCAACTCAAGTCTGAACATAAACAACTGAAAATGAAAAGACTCATGAACTACTGTTTATCTATCTATGAAGCCTCTACTAACTGAGATGGATGTGGGGACAAGACCCACGACATCCTACTAACAAAATGAAATGACTGAAAGTAAACAAGGATCCTCTGAAAGCAAGGAGTCTCACCAACAAATGTGGAGCTCAACTGGATCAACGAAGCACTGGATGTTGATCCTGGTTACCTGTATCTGCATCATAAAAGATGCAGGACAAATGGAACTGAGTGGCACAGGGCGCCAGACCCTGAACTACAGAAGGGAAGTTGGGGCACACTGAGTGGCGCGGCACCATAGGAGCCAAACCACAGACCCTTTTTTGTGGCGCATTGCTGGCGCGGTGCGCCAGCCCTCTTCCCAGAAAACCGATGAATTTTCTTACTCATTTTTCTATCCTAATTCACCTAAACTCTAATAGTTTCTTCCCCAATCACTTAGATTCTAATACCCAACAAAAGTACACAAGAATCTACTCAAAACAACTCTTAAACTCCAAATGGTTACCTCAAGAAATCATCAAACCCATCCTAAATTCAAGAACGGAAACAATACTTCAAGAAACTAATCAAGAACTCAAACTCTTCAACTTCAAGAACGAAATTTGCACTGAAAATAACATGATTGGTGTGTGGGTGAACAAACCCAACACTATGAGAACTCACATACCTCTTAGGGATTAAACCCTTGGCGAAAGAACCTTTGAGTCGGAAGAAAACTTGAAGAACGCCTTGACTTTTCTCCTTTTCTCCTCTTCTCTAACTCCTCTCAAAACCCTAGCGTAAATTAGGATTTGTAAAACTGAACCAAATCAGTTTAGACCCTAAGTATTACCGAAATTTGCTTAAATCTGAAAGGGTAAGGAAAAGACCAAAATACCCCTCTTAAATCTAAATAACTTTCCTTAACTGGACAGGTAGATTTCAAATGGTCATATCTCCCTCATACGAGCTCAAAAATTAGCAAACTTGGTGGCGTTGGAAAGAGGATTCCAACACCTTTCATTTGATATCTTATGGGCCTCCTAAATCATCTTGTACTGAAAGTTATGGTCATTTGAAGTTGGCCCAAAACTCATACTTAACATAACTTGCCAAAATTTCCAAATTTACTCTTTCCAAAAATAGTTCTTTCTAAGGCGGGATGTTACAACAATCAAATATTTTAAAAAGATCCACAAAATCCTTCTTTCATGGAGATCAAATATATCCCAAGGATGTTCGCAGCATCCTACTCGAGAAACACACTGCTTCAGCCCTCGAATCACAGAGATAATCAAGAGAACAAACAAAATTGTACCATAATTGTTTATCAAAAAAAAAAATTCCTTTTTATTTTATTTGTGATTGCAATTTATTTTCTATCACTTTAAAATTTATGGCATACAAAAACAAAATACATATATCCGAAGGAGATAACATATTTATGTTCTTAATTTAAATACCTTATAGACGAATGCGAACACACACAAAAAAGTATTTCAATATTGAAGCTGAAAGTGTGTATTTGAAATATTTTGTTAGAAGTTCATGAAGTATTCAATCTTATCTTATCTTATATATATAGGGGAAAAGGGTCAAAATTGCCCTCTACCAATTAGAAATGGTTCAAAAATGTCTTTCTTCAACCTATTGGTTTAAAATGTTCTTAATGTTTTTTATAGGTTCAAAAATGCCTTTTAGTTAACAGAAATATGACATAGAATTTAACTAAACAAATGGCCAATTTTCATTGGTCCACCTAATTTTTTTATCAAATAAAAAAACCCCACCCATCCCAACACCCAAACCCGTTTCTAGTAAGTCTAACCCAACTGTTGTCTCTCTTCATTCTTTTCTCCTTCCCCTTTCTTCCATCTGCCATTTTAATTTAATTTGTGTTTCCTTCCTTCAAATCCAATGTTTAAAATATTCATTTGCTTCTCGTAGTAAAGGCTAATCACGTAATCGCTATTGAAGATTGATTGTAAATTATTTCATGATGTGGTTGTGGATGAATATTGTATGTAAATTCCCACCTTGCGGCATCAGTAATAATAATTTAAAATTTCAACAATATAATAAAGACTTGTTAATATAGTTCTAAACTTATTTTGGTGGAGAAATGGATAAGAAATCTGCTATGTAATTTCGGTAGATTTGAATTTACATTTAGTTGTTATTTTTTGGGTTTCAAGCTTTCATTTTAATTTTTTTTTGTTGGGTTGAAAGTTGTTGTTTTTGGCATAAAATCCATATTTTATTTATCATACGTGCTGCAAATTAGATGTTAAAAATGCAGATTTTAAATGTTTTCTTGTTAAATAGTGCAATTTACTTTGGCCAAGTTAAGCGCTGCAATTTACTGTTGTTTTGGAATTGAATGTTGTTTTTTAAAGAAAGAAAACAGAGGAAGAAGAAAGAACAGAGAGGCTTAAAATGAGGGTGAAAACGGGTTTGTGTATTGAGTTGGATGAGGATTTTTTATTTGACAAAAAAAATTAGGTGGACCAATGAAAATTGGCCATTTATTTAGTTAAACTTCATATCATATTTCAGTTAACTAAGGGCATTTTTGAACCTAAAAAAAAATGTTAAGTGCATTTTTAAACCAATAGGTTGAAGGAGGGTATTTTTGAACTATTTCTAATAGGTTGAGGGTATTTTTTACCCTTTTCCCATATATATATAAAAGAAAATCTTAGACCCGCCTATGTAGCGCTTTCACTGATCAAGATTCTTATTTAACCCTTCTTAAAAGTCATAACCTTACGGAAAAGTCACAATTTTTTATAAAGTTCACAACTCTTCAGAAAAGTTACAATTTTTCACAAAAGTCACAACTCTTCATTTTTTATTCACACGTTTTAAAACCCAACACTTAATTACAAGGCACCAAAAGAAAAAAAAAAGAAAAAAAAAATTGATTTCAATTGTAATGCGGCATTACTATTCTTGCGTCTCTCAGTCCACAACTCATAACACTGCTTGAATGGTTGAGTTCATAACATTTGGTTCTTTAGTAAACGAAACTTCTATTTCTGCCACTATTATTTGTACGTTTTTTTCCTCTATTGGGGAGTCGAATTCAAATACATTAATCAAGCTTCTTATGAAGTGTGTTTCATTCCCCAAAGTTTTATTCCTCCTATTTCATGAAGCTTAATATTTTCCTGTCAGTCATAATGATTCATGTAGATATTGCGATTTGTTTTTGCTATTTTGGTGATTTTTTTTTAACTCTGTTAAGAATCCCAGCAAGGATGATTAAAAATTGATCTTCTCTTTTGTCCCTTTCTACAAGCTTCTTCATATACTTTTTGAAAAAAATTGCTTGTGGGCCGTGCTATATTTTTTAGCACACAACTAAAAATATATGATAACTAATAGAGAACCAATAGTGAAGTTTGTTAAAAGAACCAAATAGATTGATCTCTTGCTTGCCACAATTAGTATATTATTTTGATTGTTTTATCTTTGGTACAAACATTTTGTATCATATTGCAATCTTCCTAGAATATTAGTATAGAGACAATTAGTCCACTTCTTTTATCACAAGTTGACTAATTTGTCATATTTTTTCATCTCTTCTTTTTGGACATAATAAGATATCAAGTTTTCTTGAAACTAACATATGCCCAAAATACACTATAGCAAAAAAAAAATTATCAGCAATAAATATGCACATTAACAAAGAGTTCTAGAGCCTTTACTAACATTAATTAATTGTCATTAGATTCTATCATGCCCCGAGCCTACACCTTGGACGTGACCGGTACTCAAGAACCATCGCTGGTCCCCAAGCGAACCATTGATCTGGCTCAGTACTTAGCGGAAGACTTACTCAACAACATAGGAACTCAAATGCAAATATTAACTCAATTGTCTCACAATAAATAACTCAGAATATTTAAAAATATTCAACTAGCCATAAGAAGGCAACTCAAGTCTTAAAACATTAACAAGGAAAATGGAAAGGCTCCTCAAAATACTACTGTATATAAAGCTTCTAAATACTATGATGGAAGTCGGACAAGACCCACGACGTCCTAACAAAACAAAATCATAATGTGAAGCCCTCTGAAAAGCAAAGAGGCTCACCAAAGCTAGTTGGAATGTGATGGGATCATCGAAGCGTCGATTGATGATCCTGAATACCTGTATCTTCATCATGAAATGATGCAGGACAAATGGCGTCAGTACATTGAATGTACGAGCATGCAAGGAAAATACTGAACATAGGTGTACATAGTTGAACTGACAGAAAGGGAAAACATATTCACCTTAACTCAACTCAACATGAAAGCAACAATGAAAGATGCAAGATGTATAAAGCTTTTAAAACAATAGATAATAACTCAATGTATGTAAAAAAAAAAACGTTTTACTCTTATTTGGGAGATTCTCTAACCGACAACCATCACTATGAGCTACGTGATGATATAACATCTCGCCCACGCTGCCAAAACTGTCCTATACTTTACCGGAGTATAGAACATCCTCAACTAAGTGGATCCACTAAGCTATGCTTAAAAGCAACAAGCAATCATCTAAAAAGTATGATCCTTTACCCATGTTGGCATACATGGTTTATGAGGATTTTGAGTTGTCTGAACTTATCCCCATATCGGTGCTCAATACTACTCCCAATAATATATATAACTCATGCTCATATGTTTAAAAACATAACTCTTTCTCAATTTGAGATAATTGCTCAAAAGGTTCTCTTAAAAGAGATAATGCTCAAAAACACCTCATGAACTCGTTTAGAAATCAAGGTTTCCTCTCGTTTTAAATGTAAAAGTGTTACATACTTGAGAATACTTAGTTCCCTTATAATCATTTTGAAACACGAAGCTCAACTCTCATCATTCTCATACTCATTTACTCAAGTCTATAAATAATTTATTTATAATTGCAAAAGACTTCTCAAAATGACTCGAAAGGACGTTCTTGAGCTTTCCTCTTAAATTTACTTTAATTTGAAATGAAATTTAGGAGATGTTTTTAAGATATGCATGATCTCTCAAGGATTAATGAAGACTTTAAGTGTGGATATCAAGGATCGAACATATGTACGATTCGAGAGAACACACACGAAAAGAAGATTGGAAGGGTAGGGGACCTGGTGACCCTGACGCACTAAGTGGCGCGGGGTGCCAGCCCCAAAATTACTGACCAGTGTTTGGGGTGCACTGAGTGGCGCGCCGCGCCAGGCCCCAAACTACTAGGAAGTAGTTCTGGCGCAGTGGTGGCATGCCTCCCCACACCCATGCCTAAATTTTTGACGAATTTTTCTTGCTCAATTCAAGGCCTAACTCATCTAGAATCGAATGATTTCCTCTCAAACTCTTTTGGATTCATAAACCCAATAAAATTTATCAAAAACCCACTCAAATTCCATCAAGAACAACACTCATTCGCAAAAACCCTCACCTCAAGAACCCAACAAGACTCCATTGATAAAGAATGAAGCTAAAACTTCGAGAACTTCTCCAGAATTCAAATTCAATCAACTTCAAGAATGAATTTATGGATAAATTCACAAGATTGGCATGAGGGCGAAAAAATCCAACACTATGAAAGCTTATATACCTCGAAAGAACCAAGTTCTTGGCGAAATCTTCAAGTTCTTTAAAGAATGCTTGAATCCTTTTTCTTTCTCCTCCTGAACTTCTCTCTAAAACTCATACACTCTTTGGAATGAATGAAAACTGATCTCAATAAGTTTAGACCCCTATTTGGGTGAAAAAAAGTGCTAGGCTAGTGGGGTAAGGAAAATACCAAAATACCCCTCCTTAAAACGGATGAAAATGCCTTAACTAGAGAGGCTGCACTCAAACAAGCATAACTCTTTCATCCTAATTTGGAATTTAGCAAACTTGGCGGCGTTGGATAGGGGACTCAAAGACCTTCGATTTGATACCTCATGGGCCACCTTACTCATCCTGTGCTGAAAGTTATGGTTGTTTGAAGTTGACCCAAAACTTAAAAATTGACCAAAGTTCAAGGTGTTATAGATTCAATGTTGCTATAGACTTTACGGGCATTTATAGAGAGAAAAAATTACCTCTGAAAATACATATTTAGCGGCAATTAAGATTTTAATTGTCGTTACATATCATTTTTGTTGTAGTGATAATTCTTTCTTTTGGCTTCTTTCAATTAAATTTGTGACCTGTAAACTTAGATACAGCCCGACATACTATCTTTTTGAAAAATATGTTAAGCAACATGCTTTTTTCTTCTTGATTGTTAGGATAGTAAGGTCGTCTTTATTATTATTTTATGGATATTTATGAGTTCAAGTGCTCAAAAAATTATGCTGTGAGATTTTAATATATTATGTATGGAAATTTTAATTTAGAATATCCAATTGTAAACAATTCCATTCAGATGTCACCTATTGTTTGGTTGATCATTGTATTAGTTCTTTGTAATTGCATACTCTAACCATAACAATAACTATAGTTCAATTCCAAATAAGTTGGGGCTGGTGATATGAAACCTAAGCAATAGTAATGACTATTAAGAGACAATGAGGAAAACTCTTTATGATATTAACAATTTTAGGGTCATTTTTGACATATACATGATATGACATACTATAATAAAAAAGAGATTGATGGAGGTTCATAAGAAAGGAGCCGAAGGTCCTCCATTTGAATTTAGTTAATTATGTTATTTTATGAACGTGATGTTCCACTTTACTTGAGAGTGTTGTTGTTCGAGGCTTTTTAGTTTTTTCTTTAACGTTTGATGTTGTTCTCTATAACTTTTTGGAATTTAAAAAATTTCGTTACTTCTGACCAACTATTTTCATGGAGATTTTCTTAGACTTTTTTCTTATACTTAACATCTCTCTATGACTCATAATTTTTGTGAACAAAAACGAAAATTAAAAAAATATAACACTTTAAGATTTCGGGGGAACGCTTGCCTTAAGATAAAATGTTCTTGACAATGTAGTGTATGTATCAAAAAATCATATGTAAGCTTGATAAAATAGTGCAATTCCGTGTGAAGCACAAATAATTTACCTAGTTAAAAGATAATAGCTTAATTCGAATATCTAAATAGAATATTCAAATAAATTAAAAAGGCCGACTACATATTAAGACAATTATAAAATAATAAGGCCGACTTATACAGTTGTGTGCATGGTCCATAGGCCGACAAAAAAATTGTCGTTTGTATTAGTTGTGTATGTGTGTGGGGAATGTGTACAATGTACATGTCCTTGTCAAAATTGTGCGTTTCGTGTTCAATTTTATTAATTAATTAAAAAAACGTGGCTTCTACTTTTTCAGGAAAATCTTTTTGTATATATTCATTCAAAGTCCCCTTTCTTCTCCAATAAATTATTCTCACTCCTATCAATTATCATAACTTCATCCAAAAACTCAGTTCAATCCCAGATTTTGTGTGTGTAAGTGAAGAAAATGAGAAGAAAGTGTAATTTGGAACTCACTCTTTCGCTTTCATCCTTTTCTCCTATTAGGGAGGATCAAGAATTCGAGAATAAGAAATCACAACAGCTAACAATATTTTACAATGGAAAATTTGTGGATTCTGATGTTACACAGCTTCAGGTATGTGTATTTAGTTTCCAGTTTCTTCTCTTTAATTAATTGTTTGGGTGGATATGAAGTAAATGGCTAGTATTCGCTTTTCATTTTTTAGTCCGTTTAAAAAAGAATCAGAAGGAGATGTTGTTTTCGACTATAAGTTTTAATTTTTTTTTTCTTCTTTTTAAGATCTAAGTCAAACAATAAGACTGTTTTATGCTATTTTAGTGAAAGAAAAAGTAGAAAATATTTTCAAAATTCATAAGATACTTTTTATTTTATCACAAAGAGATTCTGACCACAAAAATATGAAGTGTTTTTGTTTTCTGATAACAATTGATAAATGAGTTGTTTTGTTAATAATCTTATTTTCCTAAAATGCAGGCTAAAGCTATAATATATCTTGCGAGTACAAATAAAATGTCTGAGCCGTTATCATCATTATTACAACCTCAAACGGATCTATTCATGAAGCGATCTTTACAGAGATTTCTACAAAAGAGAAAAAATAGAATTCAAACAACTTCGCCATATCATCATTAGATGCTACTATGGAATTCGGCTCCATTTAGTTTCATATGTACATATGTTTTGTATTTTGGTGTTACAAATATATTTTTTTAATTATGAGAGCTAGAAAATAAATAAAATTTTCCAATTGGTGAATTATAGTAATCAAACACAACACTTGTGTATCAATTATTTTACAGATTTGGAAATACAAAATTTTTATTTCATGCTATGAATCACACTTGCTCTATGTGCCTAAATGCAACGAGACGGCACATTTGATACTCAATAGCACTACCCAATACGAAGAACCTCATATTTTAAAACGTCATTAAACTATAAAAAATGATCTAATAAAGGTAATGAATTTTATTTTATATATAATAATAAAACTACTCAACCTAATAAATTCTGTAATGATATATATATATATATATATATATTCTGTAATGAATGGTTTTATTGATGGATATATAATTTCTGTAATGAATGGTTTTACCTAGGAACTAACAAATATAAGAGAAAGTAAAGGTTTTACTTAAATGGTAATAATAACAATAATAGAGGTGAGAGACAATATACAATAAAATTTCTAATTTAATTAAATAAAAAATTAAGAGAGAGAAAATAAAAATCTTTTAGAAATGGAAACGTATAACATAATATGTGTGTTGAAATTTAAAAAGTAAATATAATAATTATCAATCCAAAAATATTAGCACACTAACCCTCCAAAAAAGGAGAAAAAAAGGGTATAATATAAATATTTAAATATTTAGTAGATTGGTATGTTCTTGTAATTAAAAACCTTCTTTTGTAAATAAAAAGGAGTATATACCTATATAGTTAATTAATGTCTTAAACATAATATTCTTATAATTTTTTCAGGGAATTTATATATATCAATAAAACCACTCTACCTAAATTTTTTATCTTTAAAAATCATTCAACTACATTTAACATTAAAATAAATTTAACATGTCAAATCAAATTATTTTGTTATGCCATATAATCATGAACCCCATAAATAAATTATTTAATGTCATATAAATATAAACCTTATAAATAAATAAAATAATAAAATCTATTTAATTCTTTGCCATGTAATTTTTTTTTCTCCTTCTAATTGGCATGATTCTCTTTTTTGCAAAAAAATCAATAGTTTTTTTTTTCTGGAGTATTAGGAGACGACAAAAAGCTCAATTCCCATTTTATGGAGAGTAGGAATTCATGCAAAGAACCTTTGTTTAACAAGATTAAAATTAAACCCAATTGGATAAAGAATGACTCTAAAAAGATTATATTTGCTAAACTATTGTAGTCTGTAATGGTCCAGAAAAAGCCCTACTGATTATTGAGAAATAGCATAATTATATGGTATAAAAATAAATAACTTTTATAATTTTTTTTTAGGGAAAAGGGTTAAAAATGCCCTTAAACTATGTGAAAGGAATAAAAATGTCTTTCGTTTATATTTTGACTCAAAAATGTCCTTACCGTCAATACTTTGGTTCAAAAATGCCCCTGCAGTCAATATTTTGGTCCAGAAATGCCTCTATATTTTAAAAATGGATCCAAATAAATGTATATTTTCTTTTTAAACACATCTTCTTCCTAATTAAAATATTACTAAAGAACACTATTTTAGTTTTTTTTTCTTCTAAAATCACTTTAACAAATAAAAATGTAGGAAATATGTTTTTCTTCTTAATCTCATTTTATCAATTAAAATAGAATAACTTTATGTATCCTTTCTACAGATAATATATGGCATATGTATAAGCTCATAGTATATACATCATTAATTTATATTTATATAATAATAAAAAATAATAATAAAATAAGAAATATTTTTTATTTTTTTCTGAATAAGAAATAACAATAAGGGCATTTTTGGAACAAAGTATTGACGGCAAGAACATTTTTGGACCAAACTGCAAACGGAGGGCATTTTTGTTCCTTTCGCATTGGTTAAGGGTATTTTTAAACCAAAGTATTGACGGTAAGGGCATTTTTGAGCCAAACTATAAATGAAGGACATTTTTGTTCCTTTCACATGTTTAAGAGGTGACCCTTTTCCCTTTTATTTATTGGTGGGTTTCATGATTTCATGACATAAAAAATAATTTAATTTGTCATGTCAAATTTATTTTAATTTTAAATATAGTTGAATGATTTTTTAAGTTAAAGTGTTAAGTTGAGTGATTTTATTGATACAAAAAAAAGTTCAATGATTTTATCAGATAGTTTCTTATATTTGAGTGACATTTTAAGATATTAACTCCTATAAGTAGAATAACTCAAAACTTTTTTCACACATTTTCAAGGAGTTAATATCTCAAAAGGTCCCTCAACTTTAAAAATTTATCTAGTAAAGTTATTAAACTTTGATTAGTATCAATAAAATCACTCAACTTAGCCATTTGTATCAATAAAATCACTCAACTTAGATATTTATATTAATAAAATCACTCAACCACATTTATTATTAAAATAAATTTGATATGACAAAATAATTATTTTTATACTATATTAATGATTGAATAATAAATAAAGGAGTCAAAATTCTTCATTTATAGATGGGAGTTGCCTCCATATATTCTTTGCTGCTACTTTCTCCGTCAACGTCTACCATGGTCTCTCTTGGCATGACCGTCAATCAGCAACACGTAAACCTCTCTTCCTCATTCAATTTAAACGGAAGATAATATCTTTTTTTTTTTTTAAAGAAGATCACCTTTTATTTATTTGATGTTCGCTAATATAAAGAGGTAAACACGTAAAGAAATTAAGATGATTCAATGTTTATAAAATATAATTTTTCAATGAATCCTTTACGATATCCTGATGACACCCCTAATTATGTAGGTATAAACTAAAAATATGATTTCGATGCAGTAGTAATTATGCAAGTTTAAACCCCTTTACGGTATCTCTGTATAATGATGTAGTAGTAATTTTAAGTCATTTGCTTATTATTTAATTATGATGAACATGACAATGCCAATAATTTATTTTGTCATGTTAAATTTATTTAATGATGAATTTTATTAAGTGATTTTATTGATATAAAAATCTAAGTTTAGTGATTTTATTGATACAAAATAAAATTAATGACTTTATTAGATAAATTCTTAAAATTGAGTGACCTTTTGAAATATTAACTCCATTTTCAAGTTGTCAATTTAATCTTTATACGGAGCTTTCCTCTGTCATTACAACCCCTTGGGACTCAACGCCCTCTTTTAAGTTTTTTGCATCACTATCGTTTTGAGGAAAAGTCCTGCTATTGTTAAGTTATTGTCCTCTTTGGCTCTAGATCAAATTTTATTATTGAGTTTTAACTTAAAAGATGCCCGACAATTAGTTTTGAACTCATTCTTATAAAGTTCTTAATTTTTTTCTCCCATACATTTTGACGTGGGATTTACCTAAGATATCATATATATGTACCCCTTCTTCAGTGGTTTTCCTTCGTCAAGGGAGTCACTATTTTTTTTACCTGCATTAGTAGACTAGATATATCCCTTATTTTTATGTTTATAAGTAGTGCTTTACAATTGATTTACACACTAATAAAGATCTTTATACATACACTTTATTTCTATTATTTCTTTCTTTCAATATCCTTAATAACGGGTTGGTTATACCTACTATTTAAATGAAAAAGTGTTTCCCTGCATTAGTAGACTAGATATATCCATGTTTATAAGTGGTAGTAGTATGTAACAGTTTACGCACTAATGAATATCTTTATATTGGAACTCTTTTGTTATATTTTTTTTTATATCCTCAATAGCAGGTTGATTATATATAATTATTATTTAAATGGAAACTAGAAGGTCGTTTGGATATATTAGAAGAAATAGTCCATGTATTTATGTTACTATTTAGTACTATGTTGGGTAAGAATTTGGGCCTACGTATAACTAATTCATGGATTAGTTTTGAGGAACTTTCGCATATAGCCACTAAAAACTAGCCTAATTACTCTCCATAGCTATAGTTTGTTAATTACAATTTGTAGCTACATGTTATAGGGAGGAGAGAGGCGAGTGAGATTGGGAGAGAGAGGAGAGAGGCGAGCGAGAGAGGGTAGAGAGTGGGAGAGAGGTAAATTGTATATGTATATCGGTTAGATAATTGTATATTCTACATATGTATTTGTATATATGGCCAGCGAGATTGGGAGAGGGAGGAGAGAGGCGAGCGAGATTGGGAGAGGGAGGAGAGAGGCGAGCGAGATTTGGAGAGGGAGGAGAGAGGCGAGCGAGAGAGGTGAATTGTATATGTATATCGGTTAGATAATTGTATATTATACATATGCATTTGTATATATGGCAAGCGAGATTGGGAGAGGGAGGAGA
>JAJONR010007180.1:0-26671 GCA_029582245.1 Solanum etuberosum
ATATATGTTGAGTTTTTTTTTAGTTAAGTTTAATATTTTTAGTATACTTTACTTTATTAATTATCTGACGCTATTCTTTTTTAGACGGTGTGTACTTGGAAACCGAGGTTCAATATGGTTATTGTGACCACATTTGAAAGGAGGACATATGCATCCACGAGACTCTCTAGCGGGCTAAAAAAAGTATGCAATATTGATCAATGTCCGACTTGGATGTTGCCTCATGTTTTTGATGAACTATGTATGTATTGAAATACAGATGAATTCAAATTAATGTTTGGACAAGTCAAAAATGCTAGAGGAAGTCTTAAGGGTGGCTCGTTGCACAACAGGGGTGCTGAGTACGTTGGAACACTTACAAGAAAGATGGTAAGTTCTCATTCAAACTTTTAAATAAATAACTAGTTGGTTAAATATTATTTGATTAATATCGTCATAATTTTTTTATTTATTTATAGAAAAAATAATTGAGGCGCACTCCTCTTGAATCGGAGGTTTTCAAGAGGAATCATGTGAAAACGAAACTAAATGAGTCGGATCCGAATGTGTGGATGGAGGAAAGGACCGAACAAACTTTTGTAAGTTTTTAAATATGAATAGTCAATATATATATATATATATATATTGATACTAATTTTTATTTTTAATATGCATGGACAAGATAATCAGTACGTGCATAAGAATATGGATAGTTCGGTCCAGACCGCACCTGAAATGTCCACTCAAATTTGGACAAAACAAATTATAAAAGGGACACACAAGGGTAGAGTCTATGGTCAAGGCTCTTGAAATGATGTACGACGACTCCAGTCAGGTTTAGAAGTTATTGGATCGTCATGTCAAGCCAACACTTGACGGTGTTCAAATAGCTGCTATGTCGGATCAAATAGCAAAACTTACAGCAGCATTGGCAGAGTCTGAGCAAAAAAAATAAAGCATGAATGAGACCGTTCAGCAAATCAAAGAAAAAGTTCTCAATCTCACTCATCGGCCTGCTGCATTGTCTCCTGTCGAGGACACCGACGACGACAGTGATGAGGAGGATGAATATATACATAGATTGCATCCCTTTAATTTATGAGCTTTTAGACTTTTGAAAGTTATTTTGAAAGAATGATAACGCTCAAATCACTCTTCAAAACTAACAAGAAGAGTGAGCGGTCGTTGTCAATAAAATCAACCAACTAAGAGTCGGGGTCGAATCCCACAGGAAATGGTATACGGTTAAGAATTTAATTAGAGAATTAACAAGCAATTAATTATACTGAAGTTGAAATAACAACTGGGTGGAGAATTCCACTAACTTTAATAGCAATAATTCAGTCACCCAATTAACAATATTGAACTAATCGACAATTCAGGAAGTTAAAGAACTCTAGGGGTGTGGGGATCAAATGTTGATTCCAATTGGGGTGTCGTAAAATTACTCGTTATAACTATTCAATCACAAATAAGCTAGGTCATCATAATTGACGCTAATCTTCTTTCGATCTCAACGCATCCTTGCATAAAATCTCCTTTCGGTCTCATCTATATTCCATTCAAAGCAACACAAAACTTTAGATTTGTAATCAAGTAACCTAAATTACAGCTATTGAACATATTGTGCACTTATATTGTTCTCTTTCGAGCACCATTACAAGATCGAAACTAGAATTTAGTTGGCCACCTCAATTCATGAATTAATCACTCGGTAATCAGTCAAATCTATGATTAACAGTCATAAAATAGAGCAATTCAACAAACCCACTAAATTAAATCAATACCCAAACTCATAATCACACCCCAAGAGTTTGAAATTTTAGCCACACATTATAAAGTGTAAATAGATTATACATTGCATGAGATTAGCCATGTGTAGCATGAATTGAAGGATTTAATGTCAAACTCACTTCAAAATCAACCTCAATTTCCCAAATTTAAGTTTACACAATTGAAAGCTTCGACAATAAAAATTGTTCTTGCTCAATGGAAATTCTTCTCTCTCTAGAATGTTTAGAATATTTCTCTCCTCAGGGATATTTAATGTTTCCCAAATTTTTTCTCAAAAATTAGTTTTGTGTCCCTTTCGGTGACGTTAGCTCAGTTCACCAACAACATTCGGTGAATCGCCCATCTTCCTTTGGTTTGCCTTTTTCTTACTTCAAGCTTTAAGTGTTTGAGTCTCATTAGGCGATCACATTTGAGTTCGCTTTTGTAACTTCGGTGACTCGTCGATTTCCACCTCGTATCGCCCTTTGAGCCATTATTTTGTCTGCCAATACTCTCAGACTCAGCGACATCTACTCACTTCACCTTATATTTTTCGGTGAATCGCCTTTCTTGCCTCACGTCGCCGATTGACCTTGAGGGCTGACTCAGTGCACTGTCAACTTAGGCGGTCTCAGATTTCTTTGGCGAACACTACAAGAAAAAAGATATGTAACGAAGGGAAATTCGATCGTTAAAACTCATAATCCGGTCGCTACAAGTCAATTACGACCGAAAAAAACCAGTTGTCACCAGTAGCTAAACACTCCATCATTAAAAGTACACGACCGGATTTCAATTCGATCGTTAAGAACCTTTAACGATGACAAAAAAACCGGTCATTATAGTACCTTTTTAGTGATCGGATTTTATGTTTGCTAATTGTAATTTTGGTTGTTGTAAACCTTTAACGAGTGCAGCAAATACGATCTTTATAAATACTTTTAACAAAAAATATTTGATAATTGAATACTTTATCCCTCTGAAAGTTACATGGTTATCATTGTAAAAGCAGATAAAAACTAAATACTTCTTTCATAGTGATTAGCATACAAACAGAATCAGAACATAAAAAAGAATCAATATGAATATAAAATATTATAGTTACTTACAAAAGGGCTAAAGCGTCACATTGTATTTGTAAATTCCATGAAAAAATAGAAATGTAGAATGTACGGGCAGAATATCTTTAAACAGCTCCTTATGAAAGAAAAAATAGGTTCTTCTCATCCTTCAAACTTGTTCTTTAACATTTCGATTGCTTCAACTTGTTCTGCAATTTCTCAACAGATGAATTCTTCAAACATCAAATTGTTTGTCTGTTAAATGAACAAATTTAAGTCAGTTGAGTAATAAAACTCATAGTAACTAATACTATTTTTCTATTTTCCTTGTGCAAGGCAAGAAACAAAAAATACTACTATGAAAATTTGCAATTAGTCCAGTTTACATTATCTATTGAGAAGCAAGAACACAAAAATAGAGCTACCAAATTCCCTCGAAGACAATGGTCAAATAAACTGCTTTGGAATAGAAAGTGCTAATCAGGATTGATGAATACCATAAACATGAAAGGTTCCTTCAGTAATCACAGGAACCTCTAGTTTTAAAGTGAGATATACAAGATCACTCTCATATAAAGGCTTAATTGTCCAAGGAGGTAACTGAAGAAGCCTAACCTATATCTTCAAAATTCTAGAATCAGGTCATCAAACAATTTAGTTTGCCCCAAATCCTTCAAACGAGAAGTGTTTCCTATAAGGAAATGTAATTAAACAATTGATTGTCAAACACGACGTCTTACGAGCCATATACTAGAGATAGTATTAGTATAAATAACTACAAAGTGCTATCACATTACATGCTAGATAATCTATTTTTGCACAAAAATAATACAGTTTTCAAATATGTCAACATACTTATAGATCAAAATGACAAATAACATCTGAAAGAAAATGTAGCATCTGAAATTAAATTAAGCTTTTCAACCAATTTACGATCTAAATTAAAATATTAAGCATCTTAAATACAAATTTATAGGAATGAATAGCATCAGAAACAAGATGAGTTACTACACGTCTACACCTTCTTAGTAATGTTTACAAAAAAAGAAAGTTGAATCAGACTTTCTCTCTTAAAAGTATCGTGTTTGTGGTAGACCTGAAAATGAGAAAATATATGAAAAAGTTGTCACTCCACATTTTCTCACGAAAGCAGGATTGGATGTGTGACACCTCTTTTAATGGGTTAAAAGAATTGAGTTGCACACAATTAGCATATACATAATTATATGGCTAGACTAAAATAGAACAAATATGATCCACAACCAGATATAGAAGTAATTAAATAAGACATGCTTATGGTCCAAAATCTAGGTAAGAAATAAGCTTAGTTAATCATTTTGGTTAAACTGAGGGTAACCGAGATAGAGTAATTATGAGCACAAGCAGATAAAAATTGTACTCGCTCCATCTTAATTTATGCGACACTCTTTGAGGCAGCAGTTCCAAAAAGAATTCTGATATTTCAACATATGACACATGGTGTACCCACGGGCAATGCACATTCAACAACAAAAGTGATTCACGTGTTCTTAATTTTTCCTACATGTAGAATTTGATAATTGCAAATCCTCAACCTTGTAATGTCTTTACACAATACTTGTGTACTCTTACATCTAAAAAGATTCCATAGTGTAACCCTAGATTCATGGGGAGCGGCACATAGAAAAAGAAATGTACTATCTGAATAATTGCAAGGTAAGGGCATGAGCAACCTTGCTCTTCATTTTTTTTTCTTGTTTCACCAGTAGAAATTGTGTTTATTGCTATTCCTTTGGGCACCCTAGGGAAAATGCATGATGATCAAATGGTGTGGGATCCTCCTGAAGTGAATGAATGAAGACCTAAGCCCCACACATGTCATGTATCTTGCACTTAGTACGAATTCTCTGGAAAAAAATAATGATGTAGACTAGCTCTTAAATATCATTGGTTCTCACCTCTAAGCAAGTGCCGATGACACATTAACATTGCAGATGCTCAGTTGGGTAAAGCCTTGAACAAAAAGAGCATAAAAATCTACAAAATTATGATGCAACATAACCACATCAACAACGAATACTAGATAAAACCAACTTAAAACCAAGTGAAGGGCAAGGTGATGCCAACAGGAGTGTAAAAATGGAATTTTGAAGTTAGATTATTTCTAATTATAAAAACGTAACATTCTTTTTGGGACAGACTATAAATAAAAGGGTGTCACATAAATTGGGATAGAAAGAATATTTAATTATTCACAGTGTTATCAAAGGCGAAAAGCGCAAACAAGCTCTAAGGTCCGTGGGGGCTTTAAGTGCAAAGTGCAAATAAAGCATGAGCTTTAATGAAAAAAGGCGCAAAGGGAGAAAAGAATACAAATATATATGTTTAGTTCAAGACTAATAATTATAAACATGAATGAAAAATATATGACCAAAGAAATTGAAAAAATATTATGTTAAAGTAAAATATCAATTATTTAGTTTTACTTCTTCATAAGAGGCTCATTGGCAAAGAAACGTTTGTCTTAGAACCTTGATGACGACACTGAAGTGCACATACAGCGAGGCAAAGAGCTCAACACGTTTTGAGTCTCGCTTCAGGGCTTAAGCGCGCTTAAAGTGCGCCTTTGATAACACCGATTATTCATTGAATCCGAAAATTCACAATCTATACATATTCAAATTACCTTGTAGTGAAGAACATGAAGATTGACCATAAACCTTACTATTATCTTTCAAGGAAATACTACACAGAATCTAACCATAACCTATTTACTTTTGTACAACCTAAACCACTTCAGCTATTTATTCTTCTAAGTATTTTTAGTACTCTAAAATTTGATTTGCTAAACTAACAATAACAAGAACTCAATTATAACAAATGATTCAAGTTCTTTAATCATGTAATGACAAATTAGGGGCTTCTAGACAAGAATGGGACTCCTTAAACAACATTTCTATCACACAAGAAGATACAATAAGCAGCACACAGTAGACCCGACGCAGCGTTGTACTAAACACAAGTCTAAAACTCACAAAAATAAATATATCCAAAAAAATGTCATTTATCAATACTGAAGAGAGGTAAGGCATAACCTTGAAAACGTGCATCAGGGAAAGCCTATGGAGTGAATTTCCATGTTTGAACAGGAGCAACGACTAAATAAAAATAATAAGAAAACTAACATTTTGAGGCATAAAAGTCCCGAGACAAGATGATTACTCTTTGAGTCTTGTGTTGGGTTTTGGGCCTTTTCCCCTAAAAGTCCAAAGGTTTTGGGTCTTCCTTTCTTTTCTTTGTGGATAAATTTAGCCCAAATTTGACGAGCTCACTTTTTCCCATAAGCCCAATATTATGGTGCATATGTAAGACTTTCTTTTAGGTCTTATTTGAAAAGAATCACAAGAGATTGAGAGTAGCCATATAGAGAGAAAAGTGAGAGAGTGCAGATTTTCGCACAAGCCCTAACAGCCAATGTCAAATCGCAATTTCCACTTCTTTTCTTGTCCGATTGAGCTGATTTTTGGACAGCTTGTTTCTTTCAACTTAATCTTTGATTGGGAACTGAGAGAGGGTGATTTGGTGTCCTGTAGCTCCAGATTTTTGCTCGTGAACAGTAGCTGCAATTTGGGTGTTTATGCTCCTTTTATTTCTCTAGTTTTTTGGTGCTATCTTGTAGTTGTGTTGCTCATTGTTTGGCACCAACCATTTTGGAGAACACTTTTGTAACTCTTGTTGATTATAGTGGAGCTTTGGCCTTGTGGTTTTTACTCTTCACACCGAAGAGGTTTTCCACGTTAAATTTGGTGTGTCATGTGTTGATTTATTTTGCTTGCTTTGGTTGATTTGTTTGCCGCCCCAAACAGTGTTTTTCTTGCATTATTTTTTCTTCTCTTGGTTTAAATAGAAAGAAAAAGTTTGGACTTGGGTTTCTTCAACTATTGTCCTGTCGTGCACATTTATTTTGTGCTTGCCTTTCCTAACATCTTGGAGCTGCAGAACTCTTTGTGGGGCTGTGATTGGGTATAAGGTTGTTGCTCATATATTCTCTTCAGTGTATTTTAGTGTGTCGTCAAATAAATTCGACATGAAGCCTCTTTTGTTAAGTATCATTGTCCTTCTTGTCGGGAATACCTTATTCAGATCGAAATGAGTTCTAAATGTACAAAAAGAACTCCTATTCAGATTTTCTACTAAATTATATTCCATACACTTATCAATGAAGCCTTAAATCAGTATTCTAGAATGTCAAAAAAAAATACACGAGATCACATGCTAGTAGAGAAGAAAGAACTCGATATTTGTATAATTGAGAATAAATTCTTATTCAGGCTGCCAAGTATACATTTGGCTACAATTTGAAAACTAGAAGAATATTAAAAAGATAAAAGGAAATTGAATGTTTGAACCTTTGGTGCAGTAAAAAGTCTACGATTGACTTTTAATCTAATATCCATAAACAACACAAATGATCAAATCACAAAAAAAAACCTATATTTTGGCAAAAATCCAATAGAATCGATACAAGAAAGAGTGTTTTGCAATGATCATGAGAGTAAACGGAATGAATCACCAGTTTTTAGCGATTTAACTGTAGTAATCCTGGAATGAACTTTTTTTTTCAGATTCAAAATGGCAGTGACACCTCTACCTCTACTTAAAAAGAGTATCGACAAAAAGCTGCATGCTTTAGATGTGGCTCAAATAGTTTGTTATGGAACAATGAATAGATAACAGTAGAAAGAGTTGTGCTTGTTCATACACAACGAACAATGATAAAGAAATTGACCATCAATAACAAATTACAAACCTAAATAAGTTAATTAACATAAAGATGCATAATTACAGATATATTAAGATGTAGAAAGCTCGACAAACAACAAAATATCAAGAAAATTTATAAGGTAAAACAAAAACCTTGGTAGAGAATTTTTCTTAAAGATTGAACTTTTATCATACGTACCAGATCAATTGAAATTCAAGCATGTTCTCATCCAAATTTAACCCATTCAAGTCATTCTCTAAAACTACCAAAAAGAAGAGCAAGTATTTCTCTCCCAAATATTTCTCTCTCTAGAAAGCTTGAAGAAGAAGGGTTCAACCTAGGGTTCCAAGCCAAGTCTCCAATTTCTCCCATGAAGTTAAGAAATTGGCATTGAGGTATGATAGTTTTCATCCATGGAGTCCCCAAATTCTCCACTTTTTAAAGTTAGAAATCTCCAATGGAGTTAGGATTTTTCTTCTATGTTGTGGGTTCTCTTGATTATTGATATAATTGATTGAGTTATGATCTCTTATGCATGAATTGAGTTAATCTTATGTTTTATGATGATCCCCCATGAACCCATGTAATTCCCATGTTTTTAAAGTTATGATGATGTAATATGGGTTTTTAATTATGAAAGAGGAGATTATGAAATCAAGCATGTTCTCATGAAATTTATGTAATTTTTTTAAGGATGCTTTGAGGGTGAAGTATCAATGATGTTGTTGTGTTTTTGAAAGGATTTCTCAAATACACATGAAAGCATGATTGTGAAATGTTTTGTCACATAATAAGGGTTCTTAGGGTTGAAAGGTCTTCTCACCTAAAATGAACCAATGTTAAGGAGCTATTCTAATGTAGAGGCAAGAGGCGATTACCCATGCTATCTAATTGAAATGACAAGAGGCGATTACCCATGTCATATGATGTAAGGAAAAGAGGTGATTACCCATGTTCCTTGAAGACCTAAGATGAATATGAATATGAATAAGAACTATTCCGTGGAAGTTAAGCTTATTACCGAGTGGACAAGTGGCGATTACCCATGTCCCATAAACTATGTGCCAACATAGGATTATCTAGATAGACATTAGCTAGTGGATTCACATAAGCTATAAGTTCATGGTCCTTACCTTGGCAAGTGGGACAACCCCTTTAGGTGAGGGAGACATCGGATTCCATGATTATAGCTCTCATGGTCTTATATGTCGGTTAAGGATACTTCCCATAAGCAAGCAAAGATGAACTAAGGTTACTTCAAGAGGTATCTTACGTATGTTTAAGATGATATTCACTTGCATTGATCATGTTTTACGACTTATGCTTTCTAACATCCAGGATTCATGTTTTAGCTTGATTATGGCATGCTCATAAAAATGTCCCTTTTTAGCATGTTCTATATGTTTTTTTTTATGCATGGCTATCATACTTGGTACATGTTTGTACTAAAGCATACTCTTCCCTACATTTCCTCAAATGTAGGGTCCGATAGTCAGGGTTCCCAATTTGATAGCTAGAATTTGTAGAGGAGATTTCAAGCTTTAGTGAGTCCTGATGCTTCGAGGACCGTAAATTTATTGTTTTCAGTCTTTCTTTACTTTCAGTTTTGGAACATGATATACGGGCTACGCCCAGATTCATTCTTATGTACTAGATGGCTTTGAGACGATGTTTAGATTTCCGCTATGCTCTGTAAAACTTTGATATATTGAAACTGTCTTTTTAAATCTCTTTATTCTATTTCTTGTATGATGGAAGCTAAGTGGCTTGTATGGGGCCTCTCGGGATCTTATACGCCATGTTACGCCTAGGGGCTACCTTGGGTCGTGACAAACTTGGTAATTAGAACACAAGGTTTAGAAAGGTCCTAGGAAGTCTCAAAAGCCACGTCGAGTAGAGTCTTATTCATGAGTGTGAAGTGAACCACATTTATGAATGAGAGGCTACAAGACGTTAGGAAACTCCACTTCTTTCATTACTCTAAAGTCTTGCGATAGAGTTTAACTCTATAAGGTCTCTCTCCTAATCTCTAACCAATGCTCTAGAGGATATGGCTACTCGAAGAGATTATGCTAGAAGGAATGTGGAACAAGAAGCTCCTCCTCAAGCTCCCCAAGCTCCGGTTGACCCTTTGGCCGAACAAGTGACTAATATGGATTTTAGGGCTGCTTTTCAAGTGTTGTCCCAAGCCATGATGCGTCAAGCCAATAGGGAGGCTATGGATCCCGTGAACTCAATTGTGGGTACGGCGGAATCTAGAGTGAGGGACTTCACTAGAATGAATCCCCGGAGTTTCATGGTTCTAAGGTTGAGGAAGATCCTCAAGAGTTCATTGATGAGGTTTACAAGGTATTGATGATTATGGGAGTGACGCCGGTGGAAAAGGTGGAGTTGGCCGCTTATCAACTTAAGGGTGTTGCTCAAATTTGGTTCAATCAATGGAAAAAAAAGAGACCGGAAGATGCGGGTCCTCTCGATTGAGAAAAGTTTAAGGTTGCTTTCCTTGATAGGTTCTTTCCCCTTGAGATGAGGGAGTCAAAGGTGCTTGAATTCATTAATGTTCTTCAATGGAGAATGAGTGTGAAAGAATACACTTTAAAGTTGACACAATTGTCTAGATATGCTCCTACAATGGTTGCCGATCCTAGGGCAAAGATGAGCAAGTTCATTTTGGGTGTGTCTGTAATGGTGGTTAAGGAACGCCGTACCGCGATGCTTGTGAATGATTTGGAAATTTCTCGTATCATGGTTCATGCTCAACAAATCGAAGAGGAAAAACACAAGGAAAAGTCTAGGGAGACAAAGAAGGCTAAAATCGGTGATGGTAATTTCTCACCTTCAAGGTCCGATGGGCATGGTCGTTCTAAGTTTCGACATAGGTTTACCAGTCAAGGTTCCTCCAATTCTCCTTCTAAGTTCAACAAAAATAGGGTGTCTAACCCTAAGCCTCGAGGAGGAAATGGTAGTGGGTCTTCATTGCCTACTTTTGCTAAGTTTGGAAAGAAGCATGAGGGTAAATGCCTAGTGAGTTCCAATGCTTGCTTTGGTTGTGGTAAGGTGGACCACAAAATAAGGGATTTCCTTTCAGTTTCTAAGAATGAGGGATATAGTCGTATACGAGCTCAACCTAATCCTTCATCCGGTCCTAGTGAAAGTCAGAAGCAAAATAAATTTTATGCGCTTCAGACTCGTGGTAAACAAGAGGGTTCTCCTAATGTGGTTACCGGTATGTTGAAAGTCTTTCAACTTGATGTTTGTGCTTTACTTCATCATGGTGCTACCTTGTCTTTTGTGATGCCATATATGGTTATGAGATTTGATGTTCTTCCGGATGTGTTGTTAGATCATTTTTCTATCTCTACTCCTATTAGTGATTCTATAGTGGCTAAGAGGGTCTATAGAAAGTGTCCCATTTTCTTGTCCCATAGAGTTACTCTTATTTATTTGGTAGAGCTTGATATGCTAGATTTTGATGTTATCCTTGGTATGGATTGGCTGCACTCATGTTATGCTTCTATTGATTGTAGAACTCATGTAGTCAAGTTTCAGTTTCCAAATGAGTTTGTCCTAGAATGGGAAGGGGGACATTCTATTCCTAAGGATCAGTTTCCCTCTTGCCTTAAAGCTAGAAAGATAATTGCTAACGGTTGCATATACCATCTAGTTAGGGTGAGGGATGTAGATTCTGAAACCCCTACTCTTGAGTCAGTTCCCGTTGTTAATGAGCTTTCGGAAGTGTTTCCAGATGATTTACCTTGTATTCCTCCTGAAAGGGAAATAGACTTCGGTATTGACCTTCTCCTAGATACACAACCTATCTCTATCCTCCTTACCGAATGGGTTCGGCAGAACTTAAGGAGTTGAAAGAGTAATTGAAAGATTTGTTGGATAAGGGTTTCATCCGACCAAGTATCTTTCCATGAGGTGATCCAGTCTTGTTTATTAGAAAGAAGAATGGTTCTCTCCGTATGTGTATAGACTATCGAAAGTTGAACAAGGTTACCATTAACAATAAGTATCCTCTTCCAAGGATAGATGATTTGTTTTACCAACTTCAAGGAGCAAGTTACTTCTCCAAGATTTACCTCCGGTCGGGTTATCACCAATTGAGGATGAAAGAAGATGATATTCTGAAAATGGCTTTTAGAACCCGGTATGGTCATTTTGAGTTTTTGGTGATGTCTTTTGATTTGACTAATGCTCCGGCGGCATTTACGGATTTGATGAATAGGGTGTTTAGACAATACCTTGACGTGTTTGTGATTGTGTTCATTGATGATATATTGATATATTCAAGAAGTGAGGATGATCACATCAATCATTTGAGGATTGTATTGCAAATTCTCAAGGACCAAGAACTCTTTGTAAAGTTTAGTAAATGCGAGTTTTATTTAAGGTCTGTGGCTATTCTTGGTCATATTGTTTCAAGTAAGAGTATTGAGGTAGATCCTAAGAAGACGGATGCGGTCAAGAGTTGGCCTAGACCTTTATCCCCTTCGGATATTAGAAGTTTCTTGGGTTTGGCTGGCTATTACAGAAGGTTTGTTGAGGGGTTATTCTATTGCTTCTCCATTGACATCATTGACCCAAAATAAAGCTAAGTTCATGTGGTTTGAATCATGTAAAAAGAGCTTTCAGAAATTGAAGGATAGACTTACTTCCGCTCCGGTGTTGACTTTACCGAAAGGGACTGATGATGTTGTGGTTTATTGCGATGCCTCAAGAATTGGGATAGGATGTGTACTTATGGGAAATGGGAAAGTTATTTCCTATGCTTCAAGGCAACTTAAGATTCATGAGAAGAATTATCCTACCCATGACCTTGAACTAGCGGCGGTTGTTTTTGCCTTAAAGATTTGGAGGCACTATTTGTATGGTGTCCATGTAGATGTTTTTTACCGACCACAAGAGTTGGCAATATGTGTTTAATGAGAAGGATCTAAATCTTCGCCAAAGGAAGTGGCTTGATTTATTGAAGGATTATGATATGAGTTTTCACTATCACCCTGGAAAGGCGAACGTGGTGGCAGATGCTCTTAGTCGGTTATCTATGGGTAGTGTTGTTCATATTGAGGATGATAGAAAGGATTTGGTTCGAGATGTTCACAGATTGGCCCGGTTGAGTGTTCAGTTAGTGGACTCTACCAAATGTGGTGTTATGATTCACAATGGCGTAAAATCGTCTTTTGTAGCGGATGTGAAAGCCAAGCAAGCTCTTGATCTGACTTTGGTTGAATTAAAGGAAGTGGTGCTTAAAAATTCCGTTGAGGCTTTCTCCTAAGGGGGAGATGGTGTACTTAGATGTCAAGGTCGCTTGTGTGTTCCTAATGATAATGACTTGAGGGAACAGATTGTAGCTGAAGCCCATAGTTCTCGGTATTCCATTCACTCGGGAGCCACCAAGATATAGAGTGATTTGTGGGAGATCTATTGGTGGAATGGGATGAAGAAGGATATTGTGAAATTTGTGGTCAAGTGTCCTAATTGTCAACAAGTGAAAGTTGAGCATCAGAAACTGGGAGGTTTATCCCAAGACATTAGCATTCCTACTTGGAAGTGGACTTTGTTATTAGTTAGCCTCGCACCTGATGACCACATGACTCAATTTGGGTTATAGTAGATCGAATGACGAAATCAACTCATTTTATTCCCGTCAAGGTTTGTTACTCGGTGGAGGACTATGCTAAGTTGTATTTGAAAGAAATGGTGAGGTTGCATGGAGTGCCTTTATCTATTATCTCCGATCAAGGTACCCAATTCACTTCTCAGTTTTGGAAATCTTTCCAAAAGGGTCTTGGTACTCGTGTTAAACTTAGTACGGCCTTTCATCCACAAACCGATGGGAAAGCAGAGCGTACTATCCAAACTTTGGAGGATATGTGGAGAGCATGTGTAATTGACTTCAAGAATAATTGGGACGATCATTTGACTTTGATTGAGTTTGCGTATAACAATAGCTATCACTCAAGTATTGGCATGGCTCCATTTGAGGCATTATATGGTAGGAGGTGTAGATCTCCTATAGGTTTGTTTGAAGTGGGTGAAGTCACTTTGACAGGGCCCGATTTGGTACATGATGCTATGAAAAAAGTTTGACTTATTTGAGAAGGGTTGAAAACGGCTCAAAGTCGGCAAAGGTCATATGCCGATGTTAGAAGAAGAGATCTTGAGTTTGATGTAAATGATTACGTTTACTTGAACATTTCACCCATGAAGGTTGTAATGAGGTTTGGTAAGAAAGGGAAGCTTAGTACCCGATATGTAGGCCCATATTAGATTTTGAGACGTATTGCTAAGGTTGCTTATGAGCTTGAATTGCCTGATGAAATTGCATCGGTACATCCAGTTTTCCATGTCTCCTTGTTTAAGAAATGTGTTGGTGATCCGACATCTATAGTCCCCTTAGAAGGTTTGGGAGTTAAGGAGAATCTTTCTTATGAGGAATTTCCGATTGATATTTTATACTGGCAAGTCAATAAGTTGAGAAATAAAGAAGTTAGTTCCGTAAAAGTTTTATGGAGAAATCAGTTTGTTGAGGGTGCTATTTGGGAGGTCGAGGCCGATATGATGTCCCGTTATCCCCATCTATTTCCTTCTACCCCTACTCTAGCTTGAGATATTTAGTTCCCCATGGTTTACTCTTTGATGTCATGTGTCTTAGATATTCCCATGATTTCCTCATTTATGCATGTTTATGAAAAAGCGTAAGTTTTGAGAAAATGAGTCAACTTGATTGATTTATATATGTTTATGTGCATTTGAGTATGAGTTGCATATAGACTTCACGATATGATGTTTTGAACATGCTTTAGCATGGAGTTAATGTTTCCTCCTCGGATATGTGCAGTTATGTGATTGCATGCATGTTGGGCTATTAGATTTGAGTTTTTTTCCTTCATGTGATGTCTAGAATCCCATTCAAGGATGAATGTTCCCGGGGGAGATAATTTAACACCTCAAAATCAAGAGGGCTAAGAAAGGGGTCAAGTGGGAGGTCACTAGCCAAATACTGAGCCAGGGCACCCTTTTGGGAGCCTTGACGGGCCGTGAAGGGGTACCAAGACTCGTGGTGGTGCTCGTGAAGCCTTCCAGAGCCTGTCCAAGAGGGACTCCCCTCCCACGAGCCCTTAGACGGCTCGTGGTGTGCCTCACACCTTGTGGTGGTGCCCATGAAGGGGAGGGAGAACCCACCCAAGGCCAGCCCCTTCTCACGGACCTCCAGACGGGTCATGAAGGGGCAAACGACCCATGAAGCTGGTCGTGAGGTGGGTCAAGGAATGTATGGGTCTTGCCAAGCCACTTGTCCAAGGGCCACGATTTCCCAGACGGCTCGTGGACCCTGAGATGGCTCGTGAAGTCCTCCATTTGGGGGTTCGCGTTAGCTGTAAGTCAGGGACAGTTGGGTCTTTTTTTAATTATTTTATCTTGATACTATGTCGTTTACCCATACCTATAACCCCTATATAAGTATTTTTAACCCCAAATTTAACCCATTAAAGTCATTCTCTAAAACTACCAAAAAGAAGAGCAAGTCTTTCTCTCGCAAATATTTCTCTCTCTAGAAAGCTTGAAGAAGAAGGGTTCAACCTAGAATTCCAAGCCAAGTCTCCAATTCCTCCATTGAAGTTAAGCAATTGGTACTGAGGTATGACAGTTTTCATCAAGGGAGTCCCCAAATTCTCCACTTTTCAAAGTTAGAAATCTCTAATTGAGTTAGGATTTTTCTTCTATGTTGTGGGTTCTCTAGATTATTGATTTAATTGATTGATTTATGATCTCTTATACATGAATTGTGTTAATCTTATGTTTTATGATGATCCCCCATGAACCCATGTAATTCTCATGTTTTGGAAGTTATGATGATGTAATGTGGGTTTTGAATTATGAAAGACGAGATTATGAAATCAAGCATGTTCTCATGAAATTTATGTAAATGTTTTAAGGATGCTTTGAGGGTGAAGTATCAATGATGTTGTTGTTGTTGTGTTGTTGAAAGGATTTCTTATATACACATGAAAGTATGATTGTGAAAGGTTTTCTCACATGATAAGGGTTCTTAGGGTTGACAGGTTTTCTCACCTAAAATGAACCAATGTTAAGGAGCTATTCTAATGTAGAGGCAAGAGATGATTACCCATGCTCTCTAATTTAAATGACAAGAGGGGATTACCCATGTCAGATGATGTAAGGACAAGAGGCGATTATCCATGTTTCTTTAAGAGCTAAGATGAATATGAATAAGAATTATTCCGTGGAAGTTAAGCTTAGTACCGATAGGAAAAAGTGGCGATTATCCATGTCCCATAAACTATGTACCAACATAGGATTGTCAAGATAGACATTAGATAGTGGATCCACATAAGCTAGAAGTTCATGGTCCTTACCTTGGCTAGTGGGGCAACCCTTTTCGGTGAGGGAGACATCAGATTCCATGATAATAGCTCTCATGGTCTTATATGTCGGTTAAGGCTTCTTCCCATAAGCTAGCTAAGATGAACTAAGGTTATTTCAAGAGGTATCTTACGTATGTTTAAGATGATATTCACTTGCATTGCTCATGTTTTACGACTTATGCTTTCTAACATCCAAGATTCATGTTTTAGCTTGATTATGGCATGCTCATGAAAATGTCCCTTTTTAGCATGTTCTACATTTTTTAATGCATGGCTATCATACTTGGTACATGTTTGTACTAACGCATACTATTGCCTATATTTCCCTAAATGTAGGGTCCGATAGTCAGGTTCCCAATTTTGTGGCTAGAGTTAGTAGAGGAATTTCTAGCTTTGGTGAGTCCTCATGCTTCGAGGACAGGACGTTTATTATTTTCAGTCTTTCCTTACTTTTAGTTTTGGAACATGATGTACGGGCTTCGTGCAGATTCATTCTTATGTACTAGATGGCTTTGAGACGATGTTTAGATTTTTGCTATGCTCTATAAAACATTTATATATTAAAACTATCTTTTAAATCTCTTTATTCAATGTCTTGTATGATGAAAGCTAAGTGGCTTGTATGGGGTCTCTCGGGGTCTTATATGTCATGTTACGCCTAGGGGATACCTTGGGTCGTGACAGTAATCACAATAAATATGATTCTTCGCACTTGCTCCTCTGTATCTATGTGAAAGAAACTGACATTATGAAAACAAATATTGCTAGGGCTTTCCTTTTATTTTCTCAGGGGAGGATAAGGGGGTGCAAGGAGTATTGGGGGGAAATGTGAGGGGGAAATCTCATATCATATTTTTTAAGAACTTATCTAGTTTTATTGATGGAATATTATTGTCTTTAATGACCGGATATCATCCCCTCGTTAATATAAATTTAAAAATTAACATTTAGTGACCACAAAAACTTTAGGTCGCTATAAGTAACTTATAATGTCCAGATTCACATCATTCGTAAAGAAATGTTCGTTATAAGTTAAGTTTCTTGTAGTGAGCTCGCTCTTCTTGTTAGGTGATCTACAATGTGTAGTTTGCACTTTTTTTTGTATTTTCGGTCATTCTTACAAGTATGGATCCTTGCCTTGTCCAATTGTCTTCATAGCTGCAAGTCATCAATGTTCTATCAGATTAAGACAAAATTAGGCATTGAGCAAACTTATTATTGAGCTCAATGGACCTTAAATGAGTGCAAATCTACCACTCATCAATGACTTTATAAGTTTCTAAATTATCATTCAAGTGTTTTTGAAGGTTTAATTAAGTTTGTTAGTATATATTTTATGCAGTATGTTTATTGTATGCTTGCCAATGAATGGGTTAAATTGAATTCAATTTGCAGAAAAAATACAGAAAAAGTGACGGATATGGTGGTTTTGTCCATCATTTTTCTGCATTTTTTAAAATAAAAAACCAAGAAAAGCGACAGACATGGTCCTTTAGCCCGTCACTTTTCTGGGTTTCTTAAAATATAAATTCCAAAAAAATGACAGACTGCGTCGCTTTTCTGCATTTAAAAAAAATAAAATTCCAGAAAAGCGACGGACTACGTCTCCATGTCTGTCACTTTTCAGAATTTTTAAAAAATTTAAATTAAAAATAAACGAAGGATAGAGTCGTTTTGTCCGTCGCTTTTTAGAATTTTAAAAAATAAAATTTAAAAAAGCAACAGACATCATCACATTTTTCAAGAATATCCATTTTAAAAATAAAAAATAAAAAAGACATTATCCATCTCTTTTTTGCGATGTCGTCCGTCACTTTTTAAAAAGCGTCGAGTAGAGTTGACAAAATGGGCTTAGCCCATGGGGCCGGCCCAACCCAATCCGTTCTTGGTTTAGGATTGTGATAGATTTTTTCAAGCCCATTTAAAACTAGGGCTTATAAGTCCGGTCCATATAAGCCCTTAGGCCTTGAGCTTGATCGGGGCCGGGCGGGATCGGCCCATGGGTCAGAACTATTTATTTAAGAGTAACATACATAAATTTCACTAGTGTATGATTTAATTACTTAGATGCACACTATGTGGTAATAGTACGAATCTTACCAGATTTTGATGTTTCCAGATACATATATCGTAGGATATATGGACTCAAAATTAGGTGTAATTTGTTCTAGATACACTCTATCCAAGTGGATTTGCATGTATATAGAATACATTGACAAATCATGCGCCCTCGCATCCATCCCATCTTGCTCGCCACTGTCTTAACTCTCTGGCATATCTGGGATGCATCACACCAGATACATGTATCTCGCGTATCTAGTATCCTAGATACATGCTAATTACACTAGATTATTCGCTAGTGTTATTGAAAAAACACCATTATTTACCATATTTGATTTGAAAATCTTCTCATTTTCTTGATGTCATAGAATTTTAAGTTTGAAAAGAAAAAAAGGGTTAGCCCGCCCCAACCCGCGGCCCTTCTAGGGTTGGGTTGGGTTGAGCATTTTCAGGCCCTTTCATATGAAGGGCCAGCCCACTCTAGCCCATCAAATTTCTTGGTCTGCGAGGCTTGGCCGGGTGGGGCTGGGCTGGCCCTTTTTGAGAACTCTAGCGTCGAGAAAAAAAGCGATGAAGTGGACTACATCGCTTTACCATCAATTTTGATAATATATAAAAAAAAAGTGATAGTCTTGCGTCTTTTTTGTCAGTTTTTTAGTAGTGTTTATGAATGCCATGTGATGGACCCCAATTTTGATACTATAGAAGTATGAATTCTCCAAGTCATATTATGCCTATAAATAAGGCATTCCGACAGCAATACAACACACTAAAAAAGGGGATTACTATCCATATTACTACTTTATTGTCACGACTCAGACCGTCGTGAGTGGCACTCACCCTAACCCTCCGATGGGAGAACCGTTACTACAACCCAACTACCCAAATTAACAAAAACTGAAGCAGGTTTATATGTCTAAAGAAAATATAGGGAATTTCCATAAACTCCGAAAGTCTACAAAACAATTGCGGAAATAATGCCTAGAACCTGAAAGTCAATGTACCAAAACTCTAAAGTTCAACAAGTCTAAGAAAATGGGTGCAACCCAACTAAACAAGAGAATATCTAAAGTGCTAATCTAAGTCCGAATAAGATGGACTGAGCGAAAGGAGAACTCATGGCAGCCTGAAAGAACTGGCTCACCCTTGAATTCGATTGATCATTGATCTCCTAGATGAGGTCTGTCAGTAGCCGCCTGAAGATGCCCTGTACTCAACAAAGAAAGAGAAAGTTCAGTATCAGTACACAACCACAGTGTACTGGTAGGATTACGCGGCTATTCCAATAAGTGAAACATATATAAGTCATTACAACATCATAAACATGCATACACCGAACATATACAATATCAATTATCATTTACGTGCAACGCACAATTTCACAATCTTAATAATACGCATATATACAACATGTCATTGGTCCTCTCATGGAACCCATACCCAAACTGTTAGTGTGCCGGATCGTGACACCCGATGCAAGTTAGTGTGTTGGATCGTGACACCCGTTCCAATATGTATGTCGGTACGTGACATCCAATCCCAGTTAGTGCATCAAAACGTGACACCCGATCCATTCAACATACCACAATCACAATCACAATGTACATTCTCATAATCATACAATCAAGAGGTGATTTATGGCATATAGTTATTCGTTCATACTCCTTTACATTAGGTGTGATCAATAATGCAACATTCGCATACATACATGCAATACAATGAAGCAATTACTAACATACATCACACAAACATGAAATCAGAACCATCACCTACCTCGAACAAAGCTTGAACCCCTAAGAAATATGATTTTTCCCCTTCCAGATTCTTTCCGCTTGTTCTTGGTCTACAAACAATCAGTTAACACAAGGATCAATAAACGAATCCTAATTACCCAGATTGTAATCAACATTATTAACCCTAGGCCAAACCCATGATCCAAATACCCAACTTAGGGCTTTTTCCACCATAAATTCCAGATCAAAACCCTTCCCCATGGACAATTACCCAAGAAACTAAGTTCTACGGATCAAAAAATAGATTCAGAGAGTAAAAAAAACCTTACCTTTGGTGCTAGAATTTGACTCCGTAAAGTCGTACGGGTTCCTTAACGTCTTAGCTATTTTCTCATGTGATCCAATCCATAATTAGATCTCCCATTTGGTACCAGATTTCCGTAGACCTCACTGACTCTGATTTCATCCAAATCTGAACTAGGTTGGGAAATTTCAAGTTACTACCAAAAGGTTTTCCGGCCCAAAAATTTTCCCCGTTTGCTTTTTTCTATAACGACGGGAACAGATCCTTACAATAGATACCAATTTACCCATCACTCTTCCCCGAGTGACAAACTAGGGAAAACAGGCTAAAGCAAGAGTGGAGTAGTACATGAATCATCGAACAACTGGGGATACTTCTCTCGCATGTCCTTTTCAATTTCCCAACTGGCTTCCTCAACCGGACGATGCTTCAATTGAACTTTCACGGACTTAATCTCCTTGGTCCTCAACTTTCAGACATCACGATCAAGAATTGCAATCGGTTCTTCCTCATACTGAAGGTCTTTGTCTAACACAACTGAGTCCCATTTTATGATGTAATCCCCCTCACCATGATATCTCTTCAACATTGACACATGAAATACCTGATGAACTCCCGATAAGTTAGGAGGTAAAGCCAATCTATAAGCAACTGGTCCTACACGGTCAAGAATTTCAAATGGTCCAATGTATCAGGGACTAAGCTTGCCCTTTTTGCCAAATCTCATCACTCCTTTCATGGGTGACACTTTAAGAAGAACGTTCTCACCAGTCTGAAATGCCATGTCCCTTACCTTATGATCCGCATACTTTTTCTGTCGACTTTGGGCTGCTAGGGGCTTAGCTTGGATGCTCCTTACCTTCTCTTGAGCATCCTTCACCAAGTCACCCCCAAAGGTTTCACATCTCCAGCCTCAAACCATCCTATGGGTGATCTACATCCTCTCACATACAACGCTTCGAATGGTGCCATATCAATGCTGGAGTGGTAACTATTATTATAGGAGAACTCGCACAACAGTAGGAACTTATCCCAATGACCTCCAAAGTCAATCACGCATGCCCTCAACATGTCCTCTAACACTTGGATAGTCTTCTCCGACTTCTCATCCGTCTGCGGATGGAAGGTTGTGCTAAAGGTGAGATGAGTACCCAATTCTTCATGCAATTTTCCCTAAAACTTTGATGTGAACTACGTACCACGATCTGAGATGATAGAAAGGGGCACCCCGTGCAGCCTTACTATTTCTTTGACATACACTTTAGCCAATTGTTGAGCATTATAGTCGGTTCTTACTGGAATAAAATGGGCTGACTTAGTCAATCTGTCAACAACTACCCAAATAGAATCACACTTTCCCAATGTCTTGGGAAGACCAACTACGAAATCCATAGCTATCCTTTCCCACTTCCATTCTGGAATTGGCATTCTCTAAAGCAAACCTGCAGGCCTTTGATGTTCATATTTTACTTGTTGGCAATTTTGACACAGCCACAAACTCCGCTATATCTTTCTTCATGCCAGGCCACCAATAGAGTCGCTTCAAGTCTCGGTACAGCTTGGTCACACCCGGATGAATGGAATACCTCGAACCATGGGATTCTGTCAATAAGTTCTAAATTAAGTCACCCACTCTAGGAACACAAATCCTTCCTTTAAAATTGAGCACACCCCCCGCGTCAAGAACCATATCTTGTGCCTTACCACTCACGGTCTTCTTTCTAAGCTCATTCAAACTTTCATCCTCAAACTGTTTGGCCTTGATCTCCTCAATGAAAGTGGCTCTAACCTCAATGCTAGCTAACACCCCACCTTTTTCCGAGATGTCCAACTGCATGAAAGGTTTGGATTTCCTTAACCAAAGGTCGCTTGGATACACTCAAGCAAGCTAAATTACCCATACTCACCGCTTTTCAGCTTAGTGCGTCCGCCACTACATTAGCCTTACCCGGATGATACTGGATGGTCACATCATAATCCATGAGTAACTCCATCCACCTTCGTTGTCTCAAATACAAATCCTTTTGAGTGAATATAGGTTGTATGCTATGGTGGTCAGTAAATACTTCACACTTAACACCATAAAGATAATGCCACCAGATCTTAAGAACAAACACTACCGCTGCCAACTCTAAATCATGTGTTGGGTAGTTTCGTTCATGAACTTTCAACTGTCGCGATGCATAAGCGATGACATTCTTATCCTGCATTAATACAGCACCCAAACCCGAATGTGAAGCGTCACAATAAACAATAAAATCTTTACCTTCCACCAGTAGTGCAAGAATAGGTGATGTGGTCAAAAGAGTCTTGAGCCTTTGAAAGCTCTCCTCACATTTTTCAGTCCATTCAAATGGTATCTCCTTTTTGGTCAAATTTGTCAAATGTGTGGCAATAGAAGTAAAGTTTTTCACAAACCGACGATAGTAGCTAGCGAGCCCCACAAAAATCCTAACTTCAGTCACAGAGCTAGGCCGGACCCAATTCTTAACCGCTTCAATATTTTGGGGATCTACCATTACCCCTTCCTTTGAAACTACATGCCCCAAAAAGGCAACCGAAGTCAACCTAAATTCACACTTAGAAAATTTCGCATATAACTTTTGTTTCCCAAGAACACCCAGAACAATACGAAGATGGTCGGCATGCTCTTCCTTACTTCTTGAATAAACCAAAATGTCATCAATAAACACTATCACAAATTAATCAAGAAAGGGTTTCAACACCCAATTCATCAAACTCATGAAAGTTGCAGGCACATTTGTCAACCCGAACGACATAACTTGGAACTCATAGTGCCCGTAGCGGATCCTAAATGTCGTTTTTGGTATATCCTCAGGCCTAATCTTTAACTGATGGTAACCAGACCTTAAATCAATCTTAGAGAAAACGGATGCACCCAACAACTGGTCAAAAAGATCATCTATCCGAGGCAATGGATACTTATTTCGAATGGTGACCCTATTCAATTATCAATAGTCTATGCACATTCTCATACCACCATTATTTTTCTTAACAAACATGACAGGGGCACCCCATGGGGAAGCACTAGGATGAATGAATCCTTTATCCAGAAGCTCTTGGATTTGAGCCTTAAGCTCTCTTAATTCTGCTGGAGCCATGCGATACGAAGGGATGGATATGGGAGGGGTACCAGGTTCTAAATCAATGTAAAAATCTATATCTCTATCCGGAGGCATACCAGGCAAATCAGTAGTGAACACTTCTCTAAATTCTGACACCACAAGAATAGACTCAATAGAGGGAGATTCAACCTCAACATCCCGAATATAAGCCAAATACGCCAAACAACCCTACCCCACCAGTTTCCTAGCCTGAATGGAGGATATGATCTTAGCTGGCTTAGGCTTGTACACCCCTTCCCACTCTAACTTTTTCCTACCCGGAATCTCTAGAGTCACAGAGTTAGTGTTACAATTTAACACAGCATAATAGGGGGACAACCAAATCATGCCTAAGATTATATCAAAGTCAGTCATATCCAAAATAACCAAATCAGCCCAAGTCTGAAAACCCATAAACAAGATAGGACTAGCACGATAGACATATGACAGACTCTCCAACGGGGGTAGGAACATGGATGGGGGCATCAAGTATATCACAAATCATGTCAAATTCAGAGGCAAATCGTACTGACACATAAGAATAAGTAGAACCCGGATCAAATAACATATTAGCCATCCGGTCACATACAAGAATAGTACCTATGATCACTGCGTCAGAAGACTCTAACTTGCTCTTGCCCACAAAGACGTAACACTGAGCCCTGTCATCTTGGTGGGAGACTTCCCTATCTGGATGTGCCGTACCTCTGCATGCGTTACCATTTCCCCGACCTTCATGGCCTCGCTGATTTCCTCCTCGCACACCTTGTGGACGTCCTTGACCATTATAAGCATTGCCTGCGGGTACCACTGCTCTAGTCTGCTGCTGCATGGAATCCAACATGCGCGGGTGGGGTCAATCTCTCCTCATATGCCCAGGTTCTCCACAGTTATAATATGTGCGATCAAAATATGGCCTGCTGCCTGCCAAAGGGTCAGCTCCCTGGCTATCCTGAATCGAATTCTGAGGTGGAGTTCCCAAGTAATTACCTACAGAAGCAGGCATAGCAGACTGAATTGGCCGGGCTGCAAGTGTCGGCCTACCTGAACCTCTGAAGTAGGAACCCTGAAATTTACATGTGCTCTTATCTTTCTTAGCCAATGCCTTAGCCTGACCGTCTCGCCTCACCCCCTCCACTTTCTTCACAAAATCTGTTACCTCATTAAAACTTTTTCCTGAAGAAGTCATGTGCACAGACAATACATGTAACTCAGAATTCAGTCCCTTAACAAATAAACAGATCCTTTCTTCCTCAGTAATCACCAATTGCGTAGCATATCTAGACAAAGCATGGAACTTAGCCTCATAAGCAGCCACAAACATACCACCTTTCTCCAAAGCCATGAACTCATCTTTCTTACGATCTCTCAAAGTCCGGGGAATATACTTTTCCAAGAACAGAGCATGAAACTGGGTCCAAGTGAGTGGGGGTAAAGCTGAAGATCTGCATTCCACATAAGCTCTCCACCACTGCTTACCCTCGCCCTGAAGTTGAATAGTCACAAACTCTACTCCATGCTGATGGACAATTCCCAACTTATGAAGCCTCTCATAACAATCTAGGATGAACTCATAGGCGTCCTCATTTTCAGAACCATGGAACACAGGTGGTTTCAATTTCAAGAACTTAGTCAACATCTCATGCCCATTACCAGTCATGACGGAACCCAACAAAGGATGAAATAAAGCAACAGTACCTACAGTTCCACCCACCTTGGGGACAGTAATAGAAATAGGAGGGTTGGCGGGAGTTTGAGTTGCTTGAACTGCGGGAAGAACTCCAAGACCAACCAATCCTTTCAGGAAAGACATAATTTGTTGAGCTAACACTAGGTCTAAGGGAGGAATACTTGTAGTCTCAGCCTGCACCTCTTCCTCTTGTGCAACATCCTCATCATTCTCAACCTCTACATTCTCCTCTATCTCTTCATGATGCACAACAAGATTCTCATTTCGGGGAGCATTCTCAACTGGAGCTCCACCCCTAGCGGGTGCTACCCTTCCTTAGCCTCTACCCCTAGCTCTTCCTCTACGCCTGCCTCGACCGCGACCTCTTGCTGCAGACTCCTCAGCGGGCTCATTGACGGGAGCAATGGGCCTGACACCATTGAAGTGAGTGTTAACCATCTGTGGATAGAAGAGTGAAGGATCTTAAATACCAATTGGAACCAAGTTATAGCACGAAAGGAGACAAAAGAAACAGAGAGATTTCCTAAAGTCCTATAGCCTCTCAAAGAAAAGTACAGACATCTCTGTACCGTTCCAAAAGACTCTATTAGACTCATTTTGGTACATCGAGATCAACAAACCCCTGGCTCTGATAAAACCTTTGTCACGACCCAGACCCTCATGAGTGGCACCCACCCTAACCCTCCGATGGGCAAACTGTTACTACAACCCAACTAACCAAATTAACGAAAACTGAAGCATCTAAAGATACGGAAGCAGGTTTAAATGTCTAAAGGAAAAATAGGGAGTTCCCATAAACTCCGAAAGTCTACAAAACAATTGCGGAAATAATGCCTAGAACCTGAAAGTCAATGTACCAAAAATCTAAAGTTCAACAAGTCTACGAAAATGGGTGCAACCCAACTAAACAAGAGAATATCTAAAGTGCTAATCTAAGTCCGAATAAGATGGACTGAGCAAAAAGAGAACTCATGGCAGCCTGGAAGAACTGGCTCACCCTTGAATTCGATTGATCACTGATCTTCTAGATGAGGTCTGTCAGTAGCCGCCTGAATATGCCCTATACTCAACAAAGAAAGAGCAAGTGCAGTATCAGTACACAACCACAGTGTACTGGTAGGATTATGCGGCTATTCCAATAATTGAAACATATATAAGTTATTACAACATCATAAACATGCATACACCGAACGTATACAATATCAATTATCTTTTACGAGCAACGCACAATTTCACAATCTCAATAATACGCATATATACAACAAGTAATTTTTCCTCTCATGGAACCCATACCCAAACTGTTAGTGTGCCGGATCGTGACACCCGATCCAAGTTAGTGTGTCGGATCGTGACACCCGTTCCAATATGTATATCGGTACGTGACATGCGATCCCAGTTAGTGCATCGGAACGTGACACCTTATCCATTCAACATACCACAATCACAATCACAATGTACATTCTCATAATCATAAAATCAAGAGGTGATTCATGACATATAGTTATTCGTTCATACTCATTTACATTAGGTGTGATCAATAATGCAACATTCGCATACATACATGCAATACAATGAAGCAATTACTAACATACATCACACAAACATGAAATCAGAACCATCACCTACCTCTAACAAAGCTTGAACCCCTAAGAAACTTGATTCTTCCCCTTTCGGATTCTTTCCGCTTGTTCTTGGTCTACAAATAATCAGTTAACACAAGGATCAATAAACGAAGCCTAATTACCCGGATTGTAATCAACATTATTAACCCTAGGCCAAACCCATGATCCAAATACCCAACTTAGGGC
>JAJONR010007181.1:0-22917 GCA_029582245.1 Solanum etuberosum
TCACAGGAAACAATTATTTACCAATCTAGATGTTAACACCCATTTACAAAGAACACAAGCATATTCAAGCATATACACGGTGAGCAAAAATTCAAATCAACCTAAATCTGCAAATAATGAGGTGAAACGAGCAAATGCTTGGAGGGTCTTAACGATTCATGCTTACGAAAAGATTGACAACTATTATTGATTGGAACACCATAAAACCAAGGTGAAAAATAAAATAATTTTAGAATCCAAACTGTAACTAAACAAAGACAAACCTGGACGGATCTACTAAGATCCGTCATGTGCAAAGTTCCGGGACTTCGAGTCTCACCGGAGCTGCTGTGTGGCCGCTCACCGGTCGCTGCTGCATGGCTCGCTGGCTGCTGCTGTCGCTTGAGGCCGGCCGGTTCTCGCGTGGCTGCTGCCTTCGTTGCTGGAGGCTGCTGCTTCTGTTTCAGAGGAGCTGGTGGTTTTCACCGGAGGGGCAGGCGACTGGTGGT
Organism: Solanum etuberosum; assembly: GCA_029582245.1. Lineage (NCBI taxonomy): Eukaryota > Viridiplantae > Streptophyta > Magnoliopsida > Solanales > Solanaceae > Solanum > Solanum etuberosum. The sequence goes on from JAJONR010007181.1 coordinate 489, forward strand.
TCGCCGAAGCTGCTGTTCTTAGCTGCCGGACCTACTGTCCGGCGGCTGCTTGCTATTACGAGGAGGGAGAAGGGGAGAAGAAACAGGGGCTTCACCGCCTCTGGTGGCGGTCGGAGCAGCGAGTAGGGGGAGGAAGAGATGGAGGCGGCGGCTGCTGGAATTACTGGTGGCTGCCGGAGCGTTGGCCGCCGGTCGGAGCTAGCTGACCGGAATTACTGCTTCTTCCTTGCTGCTGCTGTTTCAGAGGAGCTGGTGGCGCTGGAGCTTTCGACGTTGTTGTCGACCTCTTCGTCGGAGAAAAGGGGAGAGATGAAGGAGAGAGAGGGAGGCGGCGGCTTGGAGAGGAGAGGAGGAAAAAGTGAAAAAAAACATTTAGGGTTTTTGGGTCCTTTTGAATTAAAAGGAAAGAAATGCTTGATAAATCTGAACCGTTGATCGATTTCGAGATGAGAGGCTGAGATTACAATTAAAGAAATCGACGGTTAAGATTAAAGATCTGATCAAAATGGATTGAATCTGGTCCGTCGATTTCAAAAGAGATGGAGGGCTAAGATCAAAATAAATATATCGACGGTTAGGATTAAAAGATGGTATATGAGATTTGGATTGAGTTTTGTTTGAATTTGGCTGTAATTGCAATGATCCAAGTGGCTAAGATTGCAATTACATTGAAATAAGAGGCTGAAATCGAAATGAAATTGGATAGAAAGAGGGCTAGGATTTAACTGAATTGGAATAGAATGCGCTGAAATTTAAATGATTTGGAGGGAAATTAAGGGAATGTTATTCGATTAATAATAATTTAATTTAATTTCAATAATCTTGGCGAATTATGAAATAAGCATGCCAAAAAATAAATAATTTTTAGACAAAAACAATTAAAATTTTAAACCCGAAATACGTTTTAAAAATACGTACTCAATCGAATAGCACTCCTGAAAGGGTTAAAGGTCGGTCAAAATTGGGTGTCAACAAAGGGTAATTAAAACTTTTAAAGGAGAACAAGTCAAAAGAACAATTTTCCAGAATTTGAGGTAAGGTTACTGCCCCATTTTGTCTCACTATATATATCAGATTGGGTGATATTTCTCTACGTGTTTTACTACAAAATTCATGAAAAAATGATCGGAAGCAGTGAGTCAAAGTTTTATTGATTATTTTAGAAAGGTTTGGGGCTGTCTATACGTGGTGAAGTTTGGAGAAGTACTGGGTGGATGGTTGGGTTTATTAGTGGTAAAGGGCATGGTTTTATTCCTATATATGGTAGTGAGAGTGTTGTTTGTAAGTATGAGGCCGTTGGGTGTTGAAACACCATTTATGAATTGTAGAGCTTTATACCCACTAGGTGTTTGACATAATGTCGCAGTGGTCCATTACTTGACCTATTGACCCGATTGTAATGTAATCAATATATTTTATAGATTATCATTTGTAATATTGGCTAGCCTTACTAGAAAGTCATGTCAAATGTTTTAGGGAAGAAATGAAGATACACCATTTGAATTGTTGGTTTTGTGGGCATGCTGCCCCTTAGATGTGTATTTACTGTTTTGAATGTTGTAAATCCCAGGTAGTGTCGGATGACCTCATGGGAAGGTCCTAAATTTTGTAAACATGGTTATAAAGGAATTAGTGAAAAGAACACCCATTAGTAGAGGGGTTTTGAGCTTGCTGCCCGACTACAGTTTTGGTAAGTCAAAGTGATCCAACCTTGTTTACTAGCTGTTAATGTTAGCTCTATTACTTGCCATTAATGAAAATTAACGTCTCAAAGGAAAGACTGATTCATGATACCACATAGTATTGGTCGGGAGACAAGGTATGTAAGGCTATTTGATTTCATATTTTATGGCATGAAGTCCTATATTTTGTGTACCAACCAAGTCAAATCTCTAAGTCATCCTCATGGTAAAAGATACAATGTGAGGGTGTACGGTCTCCAAAAATAATAATCTCCCTCATACCGTCCATGGTTTCAAAAATGTGTCAAGCTACTTCTAGGCGTGTTCATTCTCCAATATTGGTGTGTTTATACTTTCAAGTATTATTATGACAAAGGTACTCTAAACAAAAAATTCATGAGTTATCCACCAAGTCAAATGAGGATCATTGAGTCAATAAGATCCTACATTATACATGTTACAAGTATTTGTATGGCAGATACACATTATGTCTATCATTCATTTTATATGTCCTTACGTGGAATGTGCAACCCTTATTTACGATCTGTCCTATACTTCATTAGTACACATGTTTATGCACCCTTACCTTTGATATCGTGTACTAAGTGTGTAGCTATCGTATCATCATATTCACTCCTTGCCTCTCCATTTGAGGAGTTATAGTCTCTATTTGAAATGCATGTATTCCTCCATTTGAGATGTCCGAATGTGTTTTAAATGAACCATGTGCTAGTAGAATCACTTGCTTATTTGTTATACCACTTAATGACTCATTTTCTACATGTCCTCATGTTCTCACTTGTTGTGTGTCTTCATGGCCCATTTACGAATATGTTTTAGCCCAATAAGATTTATTGTGTCATATAAATTACTAAGTTGTACTACATTGATGTTATATTTGTTTCTTATGTCATAATTTTTGCGTCAAGTCTTTTATTCACTTGTTTACATTACTGGTCTATAGTCCCAATGCTCAAAAGAATTATGAATAATCTCGAAGATTAAAGAAAAGACGTAAAACAAATATGTATTATTATGGGTGGCAGCTCAGGGGCTGAAAGTCTAGCATGGGTCGATCCTGAAAGCAAAGTTGTATACTTATGGGTGGTAGCTCAGGGATTAAAATACCTAGCATGGACCGATCCCAATTGATATATATAAGGGTGGCAGCTCAGGGGTTATAATACCTAGCATGGGCTGATCCTAATTTGTATATGTGTGAGGACAGCATCCCAGGGGTGAAAATGCCTAGCATGGGTCATCCTCTTCTACCACTGATCAGCTGGTAATCGTATCAAATTCTACAAAGTTTATAAAGAAAAGAAGAGTAAAGTAAAGCAAAGAATGTAAGGTACTCAATACCCCAAAAGAGTAAGCAAAGGTGGTCTTTCATCCTTGTTTATGAATTTATAAATTGATACATAATTTTACTTGAGCTATTGTTTTACCTATAGATACTTTATGCTTTACATATTCAGTACATTATTTTGTATTGACGTCCCTCATGGGGAAGCTGTGTTGCATGCCTCAGGTACATGTACTCAAGATAGTAGAATCTTTCAAAGATAAGCACAAGATACTCAGTTGCCTTTGGTGAGCTCCATGTTGATTCGGGGCTCGTCGAATCTCTAACATATATTTGATATTTTATTATAGTTAAGGGTATGATGGGGTCCTGTCCAGACCTTAGCTAAGTGTCTATCTTTTAGAGGCTTTGTAGACCAATGTCAAAGTGAAACGTGATTATGTCTTGTTTTCTAGTAATTAAGGCCTCAACGACCAATCAAGTATATCTATTTTGGGCCTATCTATGTTGGTATTTTATCAGGGTATTTTACGTATACTCATGAAAGATTTATAACTTTATTTGTTGCATGTATTATAAGCAAGAGTTATAAGTTGGTTCTCTCGGGCCTTTAGGGCATCGGGTGCCTGTCCGTCTCAAACGGACTTGGAGCGTGACAGTTAATTACTCATGGTTCCCACAACCCTAGTTGTAGATTTAACTACTGATGCTTGGGTGATCACAATTCATAATATTATTAATAGAATAAATCATGAACTTACAATTAGGGTAGATGAAATTCAGAATCTTGAATTAATGAACAAATATCAATATTATAAACCAACACGTCAAGAATTAAATGCTCAATATGTTTGCAAGTTAAGACTAAAAGACAAAAGTAAAAGTATCAAATTGTCTAACAACCCAAAAAATTACAACTACTATTTATAGACATCAAATCCTAAATAAAGTAGTAAAGGGAAATCTAGGAAAATTCACCTTTGGCAATCATTTATACGGTTCGTACCTACGACTTATAGGAATTCCTACAGTTCGTAGGTACCTTCCATCAATCAGCAGCTAGTCCTTCACCTAAGAGACATTTCTACGAGTATGATCTACGGCCCTTTAATATTTGTACGACACATTCTAGCTAACCATCGTTAAGGTACTGGAGCTAAACTTCTCTAAACTTTTTCACGACTCAATTGTACGGCTCGTAGAAGGCACTACGGCTCGTCATTAGCTTCTGTCATTTTACACTTAGCTCCAGAAATCAACACTTCAAACTACAACTCACTCCTATGGCTCATAGACTATCCTACGGCTCATAGATCGAGACGTAAAAATGCCAAAAATAACTATTGCTGCAACTTTTCAGCCCCAACTTCTCCGAAACCTATTTTCCTGCAAAATCCAAGCAAAAAACCATCACATCTACTAACAAATGCTTAAGACGCACACAAAACTCCAAGTTTATAGCATCAAAAGTACCGTAAATCTGCGGTACATCAACACCCTCAACTTAAAATCATTGCTTGTCCTCAGGTGACACAACAAACTCTAAAAAACACTATGCAAAAGTAACTCACACCTTCTCACACATTTTTCTTGTTTTCTCAACACACAACTCTTTTCATACCCCTCTCTTTTCTTGTTTTCCTCTATAATAGCCACCCTCAACTTAGGTTTTTAGCATGAATTGAGGTGCATGATGTCCCAGAAAGGACCAGGGACAAAACCAAGTTAAACAACTCTAAATTAGCCACCCTCAACTTAGGCTTTTAGTCTTATTTGAGGTACACGATGTTCAAGGAGGGATCAGGTCCAAAACAAAGGTTAATGATTTTCCCAGGGAAGGTGAATTAGGTGAATTGAAAGAAGGGTCTAATTAAGGCTCAACAGTTTGGATCAAAGGGAGCAATTCTTTTATTTGGTTGGTTGTTTTTAGGCTTAAGTCGACTCAAGTTCAATAATGGCCTATGATCCTTTCCCAATTGATAGTTAAATCATCTTAGATAGATTAACGGGGCATGTTTTCGATTGAATCATACAGTATAAATACACAAACATCCTCACACATACACGGCACATCATTTCACTATCAAATCATCAGTGTATCTGGTTCATGCTACAGCTTAAGTCATGTTGTCTAATCAATTCCTATCATGTCATACAAAGATCCTACACATTCGACTTATCAATCACATAAATATAGCACATAACTCAAAATTTGGATGAAAGTCAATTTCAAGATCTATTGCGATCATGCTTTTTATTGCTTGTCTACTTCTATAATTTACATCCTAAACATGTAGGTTCAATAGAAATTGAACAGTTCCTTGGGGAAAAAGAACACAGGGAAGAAAACTGCAAGGAAGGATTATGAGCTGGATTATTCAAACTTCACCCCAACACTCACAATCCATTCACCCCACCCCCACGTAAAATACAATGAAGTGCCTTCAACGCAAAAATAATATAAAAACATAGAGTGAGACAAACATGTGGCACTCAAGCACGGAAGAACTATCAAGAAGTTGGTGGGTATGGTACCCCCGCACCCAATGTATCAACATGTGTGGTGATGTCAGTGACGCCCTCTATAGTAGTCTCAGGAGAACCATCATTATTGCCCCCTGTAACAATCTAAGGAGCACCATCAGTAGTGCCCCTGGAATCTGAAGCTCCAGCAGCCAACTCCCTCAATCTCTACTGTCGCATCTCCTCATCAACTATGGACTGCTGTTGGGTAGTCTCAAACACTATCTCCACTCTCTCTTCGGGCTCACCTCTCCTCAGCAGGATCAACAGTAGTACCCTCAATAGTCCGTGTGCGCTTCCCAACAGCACGAGGAGGGGCAGTCAAAGGGTCATCCTCTCCAAACAAAGCAAATAGCACGTCGCCTCTTGCATCGGCAGGGGAAGGCTCTAGTGCAGATGAGAAAGCAGCAACCAAGGCATCTATGTCACCCTACAGTGTGGCTAAGTCAGCTTGGAAGCTAGAGAGGCTTATAATTGGTGCAATTTGAGGCCGGTCTAGTATCTGCAGCGCAATGGCATTATTCCGCCTATGAAGTGCCTAAATTTTCTCCCCAACAGCTCTCTACGTCCTTGCCTCCAAATCTTACACTACCTTGCTCATCCATGACCTAATATATTGTAGAAGTGTTGCCATCTGATTCTCCAACTTTTGGAGTCTAGATAATGGCAACATGGTGAAACTTGAGGTAACTAGGGCATGTGGTGTACTCTCAGTTGGGCCGAAAGAAGATTGAGGAGCAATCTCAGCATGCTCAGTAGTAGTGGTTGGAATGGTGCCCTCTTCGGGCTACTCCAGTGTAAGTGCTTCACCCATAGACAGCATGTCAATCTGAATACCTCGATGCGGTGCTGCAGGTTCACCTCATTTTGAATTAGACCGACATCAACAATATTAGTAACCTCAATAATCCGATCAATCCTTAAAACTGGAAAAATAGCCTCTCTGCATAGGAAAAATATCAATCAAGGGAATGGCAGCATGGTAGTCTTCCGAAATGCCCTCTCATGTATCTCAGCAATCACTATATAAGTGAAATCAATCTCATGGCCCGCCATCAAGAAAGCAATCATGACTGTCTGGTCCCGTGTCAATTGTTTGTCCACCATCGTGGGGGATAATCTGGTCAGGACAATCGATCACCAAAAGTTTGTAGCAAAATTTAGTGACACCTTCTTAATGGAGAGAGTCAAGTCCCGAACCCACTCAAATTCAACCCCCTCCTTAGCAATATACATGGCTACCCTCTCTGTTCTCTCATAGCCACTTTGTTCCAGACTAGCTGCATCTGATAGTCAAACTCAGTCGTATTAATCAGTTGGGCATGAGATGGGCCATAAATAAAAAGGTGCAATGTGGCCTCTGATAAATCTATAGGAATACCTGATAACGCTCAACTACACTTCATCCAATTCTAAGTACAGGCGGTCGCAATCAAGTATAAACCCAACAAAGAGTTGGGGTCGATCCCACAAGGAGTGATACGGAATAGAATTCATTTATGAAGTAAAGGAAGTGTTCTAGTCATTTGTAGAAGTAAACATTATCGAAACAAGTTAAAGTAAATTTCAGGGGTTGACAACTAGTGTCGAATGGGGGTTTAGAGTGACAATTAACAACTACGAAAAAAGGGGAGTAAACAAGTAGAGTAGGATTCTCAGGGATGTGATCTATTAAACGCTAATTTCGCTAGATGGGTGATTATAATTTACTAAAAGACGTTGAATTTAGGGGGTAGGCTAGGCTTTAAATGTAATAGCCATCTCTCAATCAACTACCACGATTCAGGTGAGTTCTCTCAAACCTCGAAAAGCATAACAATATGAACAGCCCAAAACCTCAATTAATCTACTCTCTCGAGCTAGATTGGTAGGATCAAATTCAGATTCACTTTCTCAAGCTGAATCAACAATAACCCAATCACTACAATCATCAATTGATAGTCTTAATTCTAAAACCTCTTTCTCAAGAAAGCCTCAAATACCAAGTTAGAATTGCATTTGCAACTATAATTCATAGATTAAAACACAACTATCAATCAATCCCACTTTAAATCAATATTTAAATCAGTAAATACTAACACCCATAAGCTAATTAGAACATTTAATCTCATGATCACACCCCCAAGAATGGGAGTTTTAGCCACACATTATAAAAAGCAAGAAAATATTACCAATTATATTCTCTATCAGCTGGGTAACAAAATTTGAGTCTTCACAATGCTTGAAATCAACTTAAAATCAAAACCCAATTCAAAATTCTACTCAAAATCTACTAAGAACGGTGTTTGGATCAGAACCCCAGAGTTAGAATATGTCTCAACTTTCAAAACTGAAAACTCTCCAAAAATCTTTTAAAAATCACATTTATACTCTTCCAGATTTTTAGCTTCAGGAAAGATTGGCGGAATAAGTCGTCCATCACCGACCAAGTTGGCGATTCGACGAGTGTCCTCTTCCATCACCTTCTTGAAACTACTTTTCACCATTCACATTCTGTAATTTTAGGCGATCATGATCTTATTCGCCGATCCGTTCGGCACTTCGCTGAGTTGCACCCTTCATTGTTGAGTTGGCTTTTTCCCAGGGCTGGCCTTCTTGAACATTTGGCAAGCTGAATGACCACTCGGTGGTTCGTCGAGTGGTCTTGGCGGTCATCAGATTTGCTCTTCTTCAAATTCTTCAGCTTTTTCGCTCCTTTTTTCCTAGTAATGTCCTTGCGTTGCTCTTTTGCCTTCATTGCTGCAAATCAACACTTTAACCTCAATTTAGAGCATAAATTAGGAATTGAGGACAATAAAACTATGAAAATAAAGCCTCAAATGAGTCGAAATCCCCGACTCATCAACACCCCCAACTTAAAATTTTGTTTGTCCTCAAGTAAAACATAAGAACAATTGATTCAACAAAGATATCTACAAATCGTGCTACTCAATACTCAACATGAATGCACATGAGGTTCAATTTACCCATGCAATGTTCAATTGTGCACTACAAGTTTCAAATTGTTAGTAGCCATCATCAAATAGAATTCAAGTTCACAATGCTAACTTCAAATGCCGATTCAAGCTCAATAAGAGTATTTGAATGCCCTCACATCAAGAATGATTCCATGCTCACACAAAGCTCATCAAACTTTCAGAATTTCAGAATCAAAAGCAACTCTCACTCTCTCATAGATAAACACATGCATGATTTTTCCCCATAGGCTTGCCCGTATTTTCCAATCAACATGATATTAAGCTCAATCAAGATCACAAAGGTCTTTCAAGGCTTGTAACGGGCTGAGGGTAAAGGTATGATCATTTTGGCTTAGTGACTTCTACCTTCATGAAGCATGGCCTACATTTCACCTTTTTTCCTTCTCTTCCACTATTTTTTATTTTCACAATCCGCCCTATGTTCTTTTAAGCATGACTCATTGGATACCCCATTTCTTTCACCCATTGTACAAACTTTATTTCAACAATTATTTTCTTTTTCGATCTTTTTATTCTTTCACTTTTCTTTTTTTTTATATGAGGGGTTCCATCTTTTTCAACATGATCCTTCTAGGGCACATTTCTCAAACTTCTTGACTTTCCTCCTTTTCCACCACACCCCCAACTTATGCTTTTGGCCTAAGTTGGCTATTCAAAATAACAAATGCTCCATGAAGATTTTTGGTGGGAAAGAAAGAGGTCAAATTTGTTCAAGTTTTATCCAAAGAAAAGGATAGGCTCAAACGGTGCCAAGCAAGGTTCACACTCTCAATGGCCATTTTGGTTCACTCTCCACAAATGGTGCCTAAGCTCATCTCTATCATTCGCCTACATTAGTCAATTGGACAAATGGAGCAAGTTCTAGGTATTATCAAGCACATATTTCAAGACAACCTGACCATACACGGCATTCAACACAATCATCAAACAAAATCCTAAAATTTTAGCTAGCGTGAAATGATCATCACAAGACACATTTCAACAATCGGCCAGTCACAATGAGATGCTAAGAGTTCACATATGACTTATGCAACTCAAATTTGCCTCATCGAAATCACACACGCATGTCATTCAATTAAGAGCACTATTCAAGTCATCGGTATTGATCGCAACCGATACTTAAATTTGTAAGAGAACAGCCCCACAATCACAAACATCAAGAGGTGAAAAATATTTTAATTTGGGGTCAAAACCAACATTAACATTAAAACCAATGGATCAAAAACCAATATATAACAACAAAATCCAGCATTCACACAAACATGCACAAAACAAAAATAAAACCCATAAAACTGCCCAAAAGAGGTAGATATAAATGTACCTCACCCCGCCAAACAAAATAAGCAATTGTCCTCAAATGCAAAATAAATAAAAATGTCTTAACACAAAACTGAGAAAGAGTCAAAATCCCCCTGTCAGGCTAGGCCTGATGTGAACTCTACATGTCGGTGACTCCCTCAGTCTGGGCATCAGTGCCCGGCTCTACATCATCCTTAGCTCCGCTGGAGCCCACCATCGATGTATCCCTCAAAGATGCCTCCACAAATGTCTGTACCATAGCCCCCTTGAGGTCCTCTTGATAATCATATATAGTTTCATCTTGAAGACCTAGCTCCCGCTCATCAGTCTCAGCCTCTGACTCAGCATCCACATCAGCCCTAGAGACATCTCCGGTCATAGTAGTCGGAGGTATCTCAGAACTAGCCGGGAAATCTGTGCTCGAAACCTTAGGGAGGTTTACTGTGCCAAATAGCATCGAGAGATCTGTGGATTTCAGCTTAACCGCATCATGCCTCAACCCCACAATATCGGCCTTCAAGTCCGTCACATCCTCAACTGCATCCTACCCTGCTCACAAGCCTCCACTCTGACCGTGAAGGAATCCAATGTAAATCCATGGGCATCGATCATCTCCCGGGTCTCTCTTAACTCAGCCCAAATAGGAGCTAAAGCAGTTGCAATGGCCCACTCAACCATCCCGGGGACAACAAGCTCTACCCGGGAGGCACGAACATCAGCAGAGTGGGCCAGATGGCCCATCTTATACAACATGGTCTGGGTCAACGGAGGCCGGGAGGAAGCAGTAGCAGTAGTAGTCAGGGGAGGAGTAGCAGTAGAAGTAGATGGAACAGAAGTGGAGTTGCTAGAGGTACCTGTAGGCTCACCTGCCTGAGTAGGGAGGACTGCCTCTATTGGCAACATCTCCAGTCAACCACCGGGGATGTATCCACCGGTTCAGCTCTCCTCCTCTCAGCCTCATCTCTCGTATACTCAGCCTCTATCCTCCGGATGTCAATAGAGGAAGTGGGAGTCACTTCCACATCTGTCTTCTCAATCAGAGGCACTCGGGCATGCCTACACAGCTCCGTAATCAAGAATGGAAATGGGAGAGAAGTCTGACTCTGCTTGGCCCTCATGGCCATCTCCTGCTCAATGATCAGGCCGAGATTTAGACTATCCCGGTCTATGATACTACCCAACAATGCAGCCTTCAGGTGCCGTAGGATCGACTCATTTTGTGATGGCATCAGGGTGATGTTGATAAATTGAAACCAGTATCTGGTGGCCATGTTCAAATTCTTCTTCTCGATTGGGACACCCACCTCAATCTATGGCGGTGTGATATGAGAGATCAATGCTACCAACCAACCGTTCAAGTCATCGAGGGTCATCTTTTTTATCTTATCCATAAAGAGGTGGACTATATTCATCGTGCACCCTAGCACCTCAATGATGTTGGTGCTGCTGCACTTCACCTTCTTACCCCGCACTACCACATGGTCCACCGGTGTGAATATGTTGGGTTTTTTCTTCCCCTTAGGCACCAGCCTCCTGTATTCTGCATAAAATTCTCGGACCCAGGAAGGAATGTAGGAGCCTCAGGGCTTGGTGAAAATTTCAAACTTGTGGAACTTGATAGTGTTCCACACTGCAGGGTATCTATCTACTACACCATTTTTAGACAATCTCTTTTCTTCCAAGATGTTTCTCGGCCAGGCAGCTTTCAATCTATTCAATTATCGAAGAGGGGGTGCCTGAACTGGAGGCACCGAAGGTACCTGCTCGACAGTCTGAGCTGGAGGTGAAGGAGGTTTAAGAGACACAGGGATCCTGGCTGGATCATGCAAAGATTTGGAGCGTAGATCCTCTCTTCTAGTTTAGAGGGTCTGATCATCCTCCGGATCAGATACAGAGGCTGGTGATCTAGCCCACAAGTTTCCCTCACAGTTGGACTCTAAAGTGGTGAGGTGGGTGGCATAGAAACCCATATTGTCGAAGCTCTCCTCAACCGGACTCGGCTGCACAAGCCCCTTCCCTTTTCCTTTCCCCCAGGATGGAGGAAGTTTCACCTGTGTGGTCCGGGAGGGTGCATCACTCTCATTGATAACAATGACCTGTGCACGCTTTCGGGGCAGTTGATTTCTTCCAGGTACCTTGGGTTTAGCCATTCCTGCCAAAAAAAATCTAATACGTTAGAAATAGTTTGAAAAATCATTACTTTAAAAAAATGCAAGAAAGCTCACCGAGTTGTTCGGCAAATAGATCGGGCTCGCCAAATGTTCCAGATCAAAAAAACTCAAAATTTCACACTGGTCGGCGATGCCCAGGGCCTTTTGGCGAATCGCTGACACCATTCGGCGAACTAGAATTGGCTCGCCGAAAGTTAAAGAACAGTTTCTAAAATTTGGAATGCAGAAGGGAGATCTAACATTCATTCGGCGAGCTCAGGCGTATCGCTAAATGTTACAGAATAATTTAAGCAATACTGAAGGATAAGTATGTGATCCAGGGGTCGTTTGGGAGAACCACCGAACCATTCGACGAGCTCACCGAATGGTCCATCCTGCCAAATTTTGACCCCGACCTTTAATTTCTAACCCGTAGCCCACGAGAACAAAATTAAACACCTATTATATGAATCAAGCCCAGACCCATAACATTCATGACCTTGGGGTACTCAAATTTCCCCTGATTTGTCCAAAATTGACCAATCGACGTCTTGTGCCCTTAAGAATGACGTCACCCACTCTATCATTGGGAAAAATCAGTGCAATTTGGGTTAATCAGACTTCACCCACACCAGACCCAATCATGTTAGCAACACAACCCACATATTTAATCATGTAAACACACCGGATTTCATAGTTAAGGGCTAAAATTTGAAACGAAGTACGACACGGGAAAATGCTAATAACAATCATTCAACAGCCAACATTGTGCAACTAAATCAATAGGACAATGATCATGTTGTCATGCCCCGAGGCTACCCCCTTGACGTAAACACGGGACCTAGGATCACGAATGACCCTAAGCTAACCCTGAGCTGGCATATCATAAGCATACTTAAACAAATACTGTGCGGAAGCTGAAAACATAGGATAAACTAAGTGATGGGGAATACCCAATACTGTCGGAATATATAAACTATGAGTTTAATAAAAACTGAAAGAATCTTACTCAAAGATAAAACTGAATCTAACTATGTCTGAATAAAAGCCTCTAACTGACTAGAGATGCTGGGACATGCCCCCAGCTAACTCTAGCAAAATTGAAACTGCAAGACTGAAGGTAAAAGAAAACATGTATGTCGTCCTCGAAGAATGAGGACTCACCGCTGATAATGTTGAACTGGAGATCGGGAACCGATCTATGCGTGATATGAATGCCGAGGACCTGAACCTACATCACGAGAAGATGTAGCGCAGAGTATGCATCAGTAATTTGAAAGGTACTGAGCATGCAGGATAGGATAAAGCTGAACAATATATACATAACTGAATAAATTATATTAATCAATGATATAATCTGAACAAGATGGAAATACTGAAATATACAGACATGAACTGAACTGAATGCACTGACCAAGTACATAACATGCTGAAACTAAATACTGAAATATGACTGGGAGCCTGGTCAAATGCACTAGAAACTGACTGTGGGAGCAACTAATAACCGACATAAAACCACATGAGCTAAATGTGGAGTCCGATGTATACGCCCCATCGAGAGGACCCAATATACCTTGCCAAGGGTATAGAGGCATGACTGGCGTGATCACTAAATATGATGCCCACGGAGGGGACTTACAAACCTACGGGGGAACGTAGTTCTGGGACTATGAGGGTGACTGACCCTAGTCCAACTCGGTGTTAAGCCTACTCCCAACTGAATATAAGTACCATACAACATAACTGAAACATCATGGATAGCTCACTGTTTTGACATGCTAACTGAAAATGCAACATTAAGTACTGATAATGAAACATTTGAAACTAATGCATGTATATTTGTATAAACTGGCCTAGCAAGTGTAATTCATGAACTAAACTAATCAACACATCTAGGGTTCTGAATTACATGCGAGAAACTAAGCAACAATGTTACGAAATCATGATAACCTTATTTGGAGTATACTAATAGCTAAATCACAACAATTATATGAAGTTCTAGAAACCCATGGTCTAAGCAATATTTAGGGAATCAAGATTCTAACTGAAATCTAGAGACCTAATGGGTGCAAGGAACCCACTAGTGAAATCCCACATACCAGGTGATGACTTCCATGAAGAAATCTTTTGATTTCGGGGCTGGAACTGAGGAAAACTTGTTTCGTTCTTGGAGAGGGTTCGGTTGACTGGTTCTCCTCTTTTTCTCTAGTATGATCGATTTCTTGGTGAATGATTTGACTAGTGTAAGTTCTGATTAAGTTACTAGGCTAAAACTGACAAAAACTATGTAGTTTAGGGGTTAAATGACATAGTTTAGGTGTCCAACACATAGGGGAATAGACCAAACGACCCTTGACTTAAAAGTTGTCGGGGCCACCGACGGCCAGACCGATGGACCGTGGATAGACCGACGGTCCATCCTGGCAGGCGTCGACTGGGGTTTTGGGAGCTGGAATTTGAGGGTCTCGACCACGGCCTGGACCACGGACCGTAGTCCCACCTACGGTCTGTGGGTCCGGTCGTTAGTCGACCCTTAACTGAGTTTTTTCTGGGGGTACTGGGAGGGGATTGCAGGTGTCCAACCATGGACCCCACCTACGGTCCGTAGGTGGCACCCGTTGGTGGCACCTGCAACTTCTGAAATGCCTGCTGGTTGGTCTTTCTAGGATATGGGGTGTTACATTATCTCCTCCTTGGGAACATTCCTCCTCGAATGAAGACTAAACTAGCTGAATATGGAGGGAAAGAGTTGCAACCCTACCACTAAGTATTGAAATCTTACTGAACTAAGTTCCAAGAACATGAAAATACGCTGAAAATGCAAGTATAACTGAAGGAACAAAATACTAAGACTGAATTCATGCAAGAGTAAACTAAGAGACTGGAGAGGAACTATTAGCTCAAGCTGGAATGGAATCGAAAGGAAAGAGATGAGGATACTTGGCCTTCATGGCTTCTTCTACTTCCCAAGCAACTCCCTCTACGGACTGACTCCTCCACAAAACCTTAACTGAAGCGACTTCTTTATTTCTCAACCTTCGAACCTGACGATCAAGAATTTCAACTGGCACCTCTTCATAAGTGAGACTATCCTTCACAGCCACACTTTCCAATGGCATTATCGATGCTGGATCACCCACACATTTCTTCAACAAGGAAATGTGAATGACCGGATGGACTGATGCTAGTTCTGCTGGCAACTCTAACTCATAATCCACTTTACCAATCATTTTCAAGATCCTGTAAGGACCTATATACCTGGGACTGAGCTTCCCTTTCTTGTCAAATCTCATCACTCCCTTCATAGGTGACACTTTCAGGAAAACCCAATCATCAATCTCAAACTCTAAGTCTCTCCTCCTCACGTCTGCATAAGACTTCTGATGACTCTGAGTTGTCTTAAGTCGAGCTCTGATGAGCTGAACTTGTTCCATCGCATCATGAAGCGAATCTGGCCCTATCAAGGCTGCTTCACCTACTTCAAACCAATAAACTGGAGATCTACATCTACGCCCATACAATGCCTCATAAGGGGCCATCTGAATACTAGAATGGTAGCTATTATTGTAGGCAAACTCTATAAGAGGGAGATGATCATCCCAACTACCTTTGAAGTCGATCACACACGCTCTCAACATGTCCTCTAAAGTCTGAATGGTACGCTTTGCCTGACCATCCGTCTGTGGATGAAATGTTGTGCTGAGATTTACCTGGGTACCAAGACCTTTCTGAAAAGACTTCCAGAAATGAGAGGTAAACTGAGGGGCTCTATCTGAAATGATGTACAAAGGAACCCCATGCAACCTGACTATCTCATTAATTTAAAGCTTGGTGTAGTCCTCCGAAGACTACAGCCAAAAAGTGATCGGACTTAGTAACTCTGTTTACGATTACCCAAATGGAATCATGATGTCTGCGAATATGAGGTAAACTAGTGATGAAGTCCATGTGGATCACTTCCCACTTCCATGTAGGAATATTAATCTCTTGAGTCATACCTCCTGGTTTTTGATGTTCTACCTTCACTTGCTGACAATTAGGGCACTTAGCTACAAAATCTTGTATATCCCTTTTCATGCCATTCCACCAAAAGACTTCCCGCAGATCACGGTACATCTTAGTGGCACCTGGATGAATAGAATACCTGGAATTATGGGCTTCCGTAAGGATCTGCTGTCTCAACTCAACCACCTTAGGAACACATAAACGACCCTAGTAGCAAAGCACACCATCTCCCCCTTGGGAGAAAACCTCAGCTTTCTGTTGATGGACTGCACCCTTTAATTGAAGCAATATAGGATAACTGTCTTATTTTTCCTTAACCTCCGCTACCAATAAAGATTCTGACCCATTCTGAACTGTCACACCATCATCTGATATGCTGAGAAGGCAAACTCCTAAGCGAGCAAGCCGGTGAACATCTTTTGCCAATTCCTTTATTTCTTCCTCAACATGTGCTACACTACCCATAGATAGTCTGCTAAGAGCATCAGCTACTACATTGGCCTTACCAGGATGGTAAAGCACATTCATATCATAGTCCTTGAGGAATTCAAACCATCTCCTCTAGTGAAGATTTAACTCTTTCTGGGTGAAAACATACTGAAGGCTTTTATGGTCTATGAACACATCTACGTGAACACCATACAAGTAATGTCTCCAAATCTTTAGAGCAAATACTACGGCTGCAAGCTCGAGGTCATGAGTTGGGTAGTTCTTCTCATGCACCTTAAGTTGTCTAGAAGCATATTCTATAACCTTACCTCGCTGCATCAACACACAACCCAGGCCGACTCTGGATGCATCACAATACATCACATAACCGTCTGAACCCTCTGGTAGAGTTAAAACATGAGTTGTAGTCAACCTAGTTTTCAGTTCTGAGAAGCTCTTCTCACACTTATCTGACCACTGAAACTTAACCTTTTTCTAAGTCAACTTAGTCAATGGAGAAGCTATGGATGAAAATCCTTCCACGAACCTTCTATAATAACCAGCCAAACCCAAGAAACTTCTGATATTTGTAGGAGAGGTGGGTCTGGGCCATTGCTTCACTGCCTCTATTTTCTGAGAATCCACTCGAATCCCTTCGATAGACACTATATGCCCAAGGAAAGCAACTGATTTTAACCAAAACTCTCATTTGCTAAACTTAGCAAATAACTGGCGATCTTTGAGAGTTTGCAGGACAACCCTCAAATGAGTCGCACGTTCTTCCTCATTCCTAGAGTAAATAAGGATATCATCAATAAGACGATAACGAACAAGTCCAAATACTGCTTGAACACCATGTTCATCAAATCCATGAAATCTACAGGAGCATTGGTTAGTACAAATGACATAACTACAAATTCATAATGACCATACGAGTTCTGAAGGCTATTTTTGGGATGTCACTAACTCTGACTCTGAGCTGGTGATAATCGGATCTGAGGTCTATCATCAAAAAATGACTAGCACCCTGAAGTTGGTCGAACAAGTCATCAATCTGGGGGATAGCGTACTTATTCTTGATTGTGACTTTGTTCAACTGCCGATAGTGAATGCACATCCTGAGAGAACCATTTTTCTTTTTCACAAACAACACTGGTGCACCCCATGGGGAAATACTGGGTCTGATGAAGCCCTTATCTAGAAGGTCTTTCAATTGCTATTTCAATTCCTTAAGCTCCACTGGAGCCATTCTGTAAGGAGGAATAGAAATAGGCTGGGTATCTGGAAAGAGATCAATTTCGAAGTCAATTTCCCTTTCGGGAGGAACTCCGGGAAGATCTTCTGGGAACACTTCTGGAAACTCATTTACTACTGGAACTGACTCAAGAGATGGGTTTCGGATATTGAATCCTTAACCCAAACTAGATGATAGAGATACCCCTTTGAGATCATCTTTCTGGCCTTAAGGTAAGAGATAAATCGTCCCATAGGCACTGAGCTACTACCCTTCCATTCTAAGATTGGTTCATCTAGAAATTGGAAACGAATGATCCTAGTTCTACAATCGACTGAGGCATAACAGGAATGTAACAAATCCATACCTAGAATGATATCCAAGTTTACCATTTCTAACTCTACAAGATCTGCTGAGGTGCCTTTTTGAGAGACTATGATAGGGCAATTTATGTATACCCGTCTAGTTGTAACTGGATCACCAACTGGAGTAGAGACTGAGAAGGGTTCTGAAAGAGTTTCTGGACTGACACCAAAGTTCACTGCTATATAGGGAGTTATAAAGGAAAGAGTAGCCCCTGGATCTAACAGAGCATAAACATCTAAATGAAATACTCGTAACGTACACATCAGGAGAATCTTTCTGTTCGTGGCGAGCCTGGAGAGCATACAACCTGTTCTGGTGCTGACCGCCACTTGTAACAGATGAAGCACCCTGTTGAGTTGGGCGACGTGCTGGTGCTGTAGATTAAGCCCTACTATTGTTACCTCCCTTACCCTATTTAGAAGAAGAGCAATCCCTCAACCTGTGACCAGTCTGACCACACCCAAAACATCCTTCCTTTCCTGCAAGACACTCGCCCGGATGGTTCTTACCACACTTTGGACAAGTTGGGTAGGTTCTGGTACCTGAAACACTCCTCTGAGACTTAGAGCTTGATGCCCTACCTTTGTGATCCTATCAAAACCTGGAGGATGGTGCACTAGCTGATGAAGGTGCTGGACCTGAAGATATCTGCTGAAACTGTGAGCGATTTCCACCACCCGATTTCTGCTGAGAGTACTCATAGTTGCCTATTCTAGACTTCTTGTTGTCCTTAGCCATTTCCCTAAGCTTATCCCCCTCAACCTGTCGAGCATGAGTCATGAGCATAGAGATATTTATTTCCTCTAACAATATAGCATTCCTGCACTCTGTCTTCACTAAATCGAACACTCCGTACAGAAACTTAGACATTTGTGCCCTCGAATAAGCAACCATAAGGGTAGCATACCTAGAGAGTTGGGTGAACTTGAGTCCGTACTCTTGGACAGACATTGTACCTTGCCTCAAATTCATGAATTCCTGAGCCTTAGCCTCCCCCAACTCTCTCGGGAAGAACTTATCCAGGAAAGCTCCAGTAAAGCATTCCCAAGTCACAGGAGCTGCATCAGTACCGCTGTTTTCCTTCCATTGAGTAAACCAAATGTGAGCTACATCCTTGAGCTGGTAGGATTCCAAATCTACCCTATCATTCCCAGTTACCTGCATCACTCCGAAGATCTTTTTGACCTCATCAAGGAAACTCTATGGGTCCTCACCAACCTGCGACCTTAGAAACTCTAGCAGATTCATTCGAATGAAATCTCAAACACTGGTTGTTGCTGACCCATTATTAGCATTAGTAGGAACTGGTGCCTACTAATTGTTCTGGTTAGTAACACTCTGAGCCAAAAGCTAAATCGCATTCCAAAACACTGCATTCGAAACTTCCTGATCTGGGACTGGAGGAACTATGTTAGAGTTGTGGGCATTTGCATTTCTTACGTAAGCTCTACGAGGATGCATGATCTGAAACGCATAATGATGAGTTAGAAGGAAGATCATACCTACGCACGACAAGAATAGCAAAGAAAGTAGAGTTTTTCCTAAAAGCACTTTGTAGCCTCCCTCTCATTAGATGTGGTGCACTTCACACCCATGAAAAGGACTCTACTTAGTGCGGCTTTTCAGACATCCTAGGACACTTAAAACTAATACTGTGATACCAAGTTTGTCACGCCCTGAGGCTACCCCCTTGACGTAAACACGGAACCTAGGATCACGAATGACCCTAAGCTAACCCTTATCTGGCATATCATAAGCATACTTAAAAAAATACTGTGTGGAAGCTAAAAACATAAGATAAACTAAGTGATGGGGAATACCCAATACAGTAGAAATATATAAACTATAAGTTTAGTAACAACTGAAAGAATCATACCCAAAGCTAAAACTGAATCTAACTATGTCTGGATAAAGGCCTCTAACTGACTAGAGATGCTGGGACATGCCCCCCCAGCTAACTCTAGCAAAACTTAAATTGCCAGACTGAAGGTAAAAGAAAACTTGTCTGTCATCCTCAAAGAATGAGGACTCACCACTGATAATGTTGAACTGGAGATCGGGAACCGATCTATGCGTGTTCTGAATGCTGAGTACCTGAACCTACATAACGAGAAGATGTAGCGCAGAATATGTGTCAGTACTTTGAAAGGTACTGAGCATGCAGGATAGGATAAAGCTGAATAATATATACATAACTGAATAAAACCTAATGATCAACGATATAATCTGAACACGATGGAAATACTAAAATATACAGACATTAACTGAACTGAATGCACTGACCAAGTACATAACATGCTGAAACGAAATACTGAAATGTGACTGGGAGCCTGGTCAAGTGCACTAGAATCTGACTGTGGGAGCTACTAATAATCGACATAAAACCACATGAGCTAAATATGGAGTCTGATGTATACGCCCCATCGAGAGGACCCAATATACCTTGCCAAGGGTATAGAGGCATGACTGGCGTGATCAATAAATATGATGCCCACGGAGGGGACTTACAAACCTATGGGGGCACGTAGTTCTGGGACTATGAGGGTGACTGACCCTAGTCCAACTCGATGTTAAGCCTACTCCCAACTGAATACATGTACAATATAACATAACTGAAACATCATGGATAGATCACTGTTTTGACATGTTAACTGAAAATGCAACATTAAGTACTGATAATGAAACATTTGAAATGATGCATGTATATCTGTACAAACTGGCCTAGCAAATATAATTCATGAACTAAATGAATCAACACATCTAGGGTTCTGAATTTCATGTGAGAAACTAAGCAATAATGTTATGAAATCATGATAACCTGATTTGGAGTATTCTAACAGCTAAATCACAACAATTATCTGAAGTTCTAGAAAACCTAGGTCTAAGAAATATTTAGGGAATCAAGATTCTGACTGAAATTTAGGGACATAATGGGTGAAAGGAACCCACTAGTGAAATCCCACATACCTGGTGACGAATTCCATGGAGAAATCTTTCGATTTCAAGGCTGGAACTGAGGAAAACTTATTGCGTTCTTGGAGAGGGTTTGGTCGATAGATTCTCCTCTTTTTCTCTAGTTTGATCGATTTCTTGGTGAATGATTTGACTAGGGTAAGTTCTGATTAAGTTACTAGGCTAAAACTGGAAAAAAAACTACATAGTTTAGGGGTTAAACGACGTAGTTTAGGTGTCCAACACATAGGGGAAAAGATCAAACGACCCCTGACTTAAAAGCGGTCCGAGCCACCGACGGACCGTGGACCGACCGACGGTCCATCCTGGCAGGCGTCGACTGGGGTTCTAATAGCTGGAATTTGGGGGTCTCGACCAAGGCCTGGACCACGGACCGTGGTCCCGGTCCTGCTGTTGGTTAACCCTTAACTAAATTTTTTCTGGGAGTTCTTGGAGGGGGTTGCAGGTGGCCAACCACGGACCCCACCTACGGTCCGTAGATGGCATCTGCAACTTCTGAAATGTCTGCTGGTTGGTATTTCTAGGATACAGGGTGTTACACATGCATTCAAAGATACAATAATTTAAAGGTGGTGTACGGATATCCAACCTCGAGAGTAGATAACTAAACGCTAGGCTAGCAAATCAAAGCAACAATGCGCAAAGTCTCCCAACGAGCGATTGATCCTACACAAAACAACAAGCCAAGAAATATAAAATATAGTTGTGAAAGTGCAAAAGTCAAAAAATATGAAATGGGAGGAGTTTTTGAATTTAAAAATGGTTTAGGCCTTTTGACCCTTCATTTCGCACGCCAGTCGACGACACTTACTTATATCGCCGACCATTCGGCGATGTGCCGAATAGCTATTTTGTCCACCAAAGTTTACACAACCTCCAGCTGTCACGACACAGGGGTACCCCCTAGATGTAACAAGGCGTACTCATCCCCGAAGGGTCTCATACAAGCCCCTTAGCATATCATAACATAAGATAATAGAAATGAGCGGAAATTTTAAAACATTTTCCATACAATCAAAGTCTTTTATAAAAGCAAAGTGAAAGTCTATTACACTTGTCTCAAACCATCTAAACAACTTGAATAAATCTTGGGACACATCCCATACAATAGTTCTAACATAAAAGAAAGACATAAAGGAAAGGTGATCAAATCCTCGATGCTATGAGGACTCACCAAGTCATCACTCCTTGCTCTACTAGGAACCTAGCTACGGGGATGAAACTCAACATCACTAGACCCTACATTTGATAAAAATGTAGGCAAGAGTATACGTTAGTACAAAATGTACTAAATATGATAGCTAGAATAATCATCAACCAGAGCATAACATAAGCATTAGTCAACATAAGACATAAGCGATAAGCATAAGAGATAACAACATAGTCATAGGCATAATCAATACTTAAATCTTCATAACATAAGAAATTCGCTTCATAAGTGACCTCAAAGCATAATTGTGCAATGCATGGATAAAACCCCATAA